>APFE030186568.1:2829-45227 GCA_000404065.3 Pinus taeda | reverse complement strand
TGTTGATCAAACTGAGGCAAATCATCAGTATAAAACACGTCATCAAGCATACATGTCATATCAACAGGTCTTTCTTCTCCAAGATGATCTACAAAACAATCCTTATGACTACTGAGATAAGAAATAAAATGTTTTGGATCAGCCACTTGTTCATGAACGTCATTTTCATCTTTTGCAGTCGCTTTCCTCACCATCTCTTCTACTTCACTCACAAAAATGTCAAGCTTTTCCTCTGAAGGTGTAGTTTTCTCCGGATCCACATTTTTCATCTCTTCTTCTTTCAGCCTTGCCCTTCTGATCAACAAATGAGCCTCTACATTTACTGCATTGTTTTGCATCTCTTCAAGTGTTGCGAAATTCTTTTCTCTCAGCTGAAACTCCATCTCCGGATCAAAGGCGCCCGGGTAGTGCAAGAGAGAAAATCCAGGAAGGGGTCTTATATCAATTAGCATTGAATAATAAACTTGATTAAATCTAGTTGAAAACTGTTGTACTATCTCCCCTGGCAGTCTTTTCAGCTGATTATACTCTTCTACAATAAGGAAAAGGTTCTATCCGATCCTCCACTTGTCAAGAAAAACTTTGATGAACTGCTATAAATCTGTGATGCTCACATTAGGCAGGGCTTTGAACCAACTCTTAACTTTGCCTTGCAAAGAAAGAGCAAAAAGCCTTATACTGACATCTTCTTCATCAATTTCAAAAAGGTCTAGAAAAGTCTCGACATTCTGCACATGTTGCTCAACATTGGCATTCTTACTTTCACCGTCAAATCTTGGCAATTATAGATCATATTTTTTGGGGAAAGCATGAAGAACAGAAGGTAAAACAAGAGGTTTATACCTATCTGGGATTATAACAGCTGTAGGAATATGTACAAGAGCTATGGGCTCAATTTTGTTTTCTTTAGGCTCATCACTTTGCAGAGAATCATCATAAGGTGTAGGAAAAATAAAGAGGCCAAAATCCAAGGGAAACTCACTATTTACACTTTTGAATAAATCGAGTGAAGATTTTGATCACCTTTATCATACAAAAAGTTCTAAAAAACTTTTAGGGCAGCTTCAAGAACAACGAAGAAGTAATTCACAAGAAAGCAGAGTATGTCCTGAATACCATTCCACTTTGGATACCTGAGCTTTGTGTAAGATCCTTCCATTTTCGCAGAGAAAGAGTTAGTCTTCCAGTGGAGTCACCATGAAGCACTGATTGCTAGGCTCTTCAGTGAATGGAGTCGCCAGGTGAATGATTTTAGCCGTCTTCTGTCTGATTGTTGTTCACCATCAACCATCAGATCTGAGCTTAATAGATGTGTCCTAGGGGCAAGACAATCTACAAGAAAACCATTTTGTCCCCAGCGGAGTCGCCACTATGTTAGCACCTAAATCCGCCTCAGGCTGAAGGAAGGCAAAATTCAGGGTAACCACAAACCACGCTCAGTCTGGTAGCTAGCCCTACCAGAACAGGAGAGGGCTCTCTCCGAGTCACACTCAGTGAATAAGTAAATGAAATGGCTTGAGATGACTTACAGTGAACTATTTATCTTAGGCTAGTAAGTGAAAATGAATATAAGAAGTGACTTTTATGAATGACTGCATTTCTGGGATGGTATGGGACCAATGGACCTCAATGAAACAGAGAACTTAATACAAAGGCACAGATTACTTCGTGAGGCAAGATAGGCGGGGAGTCCAGCAATTTAGTTTGAAAGCAACGCGGAATGGATAGATTGCTTAGGAGGGTGAAAAGGGCATGGGAAACATGAATCTTTTTCAACAGAAGAATGAACACTGAACATGAAATTTTCCCATAGGCAGAGCAATAAAATTGAATTCTACCTTAGCTAACTCAGAAAATTTCACTAGAAATGAATATGAAATGAACTATGAAACATAACAAGATACACATATGAAACATAAGAGACACATTTGCTACACTCACAACCACATGAATCTCATGAAACAGAGCCGCTGCCTTTCATTAATTCTCTGTAAAAATATACAATGCAGAAACAAAGTTTCTTTCCCACAGTCTCCTAGAAGTTACCAGCCAGCCAACCCTTTGCAAATGGTTTGCATACAATATATAGAATGTTCCATGAAGAGATAGAACGCCCAAGGGTTGGGGAGTTACTCGAATCATTACAAAATGAAGGTGGAGAGCCAAACAACAGTTACAGGTGCAGCGCCACAAACATGACAAATGGCTTGGGTGGCCCTTTGCCTTCCTTTGCCACTTGGATAACTGACCATTTGGAGTGAAAATACTTATAAAACTGCCTTAGGTGCCGAAAAATGGAAGCCCATATGAGTGGGCCCACTTACAAAAAGTCGGGAAGCGAAATTTCACGAAATAGAGGCATTCTGGCCCTTTTTCCTATATGCGCCGTGCCCTTTTCCTATATGCATCGTGCCATTTTGAGGCTAGTTTTGAGGCACTTGCCGAAGTCCAAAATGTGTCCAAGTATGCTCGTTCAAAAGCCTGTCATGTCTACTTTCCAACCCAAGTGGAATTTTTGAATTTGGAGCTCATTTGCCCCTCCAAATATTCATTCTCCCAAGACTGCTTCCTGTGTGTCAAAATAGGGGCAGTGAGGCCATTTTTGAATGTATTTTGCCCTTTTGGTGGCCAAGATCTTCTCCAAATTTCTTGCTCCCAGTGCTAGTAATTTTTATTTTGCATGCTGAATCCAAAAACGCAAACCATTTCTCATTTGGAGCTCCCAATCTTACGCACGTATAGAGAAAAAACCTGTGTTTGTGCCAAAAATTTGTCATGTGACCAAAATTTCCCCAAATTCCTTGAAATTGGGCTGGAAGAGATTTTATGAAGTGCTATGCTGTGCCAAGGAAGCTTCAGCCAAGATTCGATGCAGATCTTGCTCTTTTGCCTCTTTTGCTTCCTTTGTTGCTTTGCTCAATTTAGCCTTCAAGCTCCTTATTCGGGCCTATGCGCTCATGTTCCATGCCTTGTAATGACAAGCCATCCTCCTCAATATAGTCTTGTCCCTGTTTGCCTTCTCCAGCAACTTCTCCAAGTGTAGATTGACCTCCATGGAGATGAAGCACAAATAAACGGGCCAACTCATGATGAACTCTGACATTTGCCACCCTTTGACAAAATTCAAAACACGATAGGTGCTGGAAGCATGACATGACAAGAGGGCATGCTTGCAACTCGGTGAGGGTAGTGGGTTCATCCCTGACATGTTTTCCACTCTTGTGGTGTCCCCTGGGAGCCTTCTCTTCTGAGGATGAGTCACTCTATGTCTCCCTCTCATACTCAGACGAACGTTGTGATGACATGACTGCAATGTGGACTGTGATTAGGCTGCCCCTTTGATGATGATGGGAGGCTGGGTGCCTTTTAAAATATATTTCAAGTATAGGGGCTTCAAAAAATATTTTAGGGAGTTTTGGCACGTTCTGGGTGTTTTGTCTGTGTGCGCAGCGCCCCTGTCTGTGTGCGCCGCGCCTTGGTTATATGCGCTGTGCTCCTCGTCCTGTGCATTGCGCCCTTTTCCAGGTGACTTTTGGAGGCCTTCTTGGTGTCCAAATTGGGCACAGAATAGCGCGTTGGAAAGGTATTTGAGTATAATTTCCAACCCAATTGGAATTTTTCAATTTGGAGTTCATTTTCCCTATCAAAGATCAAATCTCCCAAGACTGGTCAAAATGTGTCAAATGAGGCTGCCTCAAGGCAGAGTGCTGTTGCAGTCAACTTTTGAATGCATTCCTCAACTCCAAATTGAGCTCATGATAGCTTATTGGAAATATATTTGTGTCTAGTTATCATTTGACTCATCAAGTAAGTCATTTTACTAACGAAGCTAATAGAAAAATGTATTTTCCCAAGGTCACTCTAGAGGTGCATCAATTCTCCCGAGGCAATTGTATTTTTGACATTTATTCAAAACCATGACACCTGTGTACAAAGTGAATGAGGTTTTTCTTCCTTGGTCTATTGTGGAAAAAAATTCTCTCAGTGTTTCCAAATTCATCTTTCCTTGCTCAGAAACATCATTTGACTGAAACCTACCCCGATGTGGGGAATAAGAGATTTGTCGAAATGAAGCGAAATGAAGGGGATAGGGAGCTTCTAAATTCTTGAGGAAATTTTGGGAAGTATGGAGGCATGTTAGGAAGTAAGGGAAAGTGGAATCTCAAAAATTGAGTGAGGGGAAGGGGTCCAAAAAGGCAAAACACAGACCCAACCTAGAAAATTGCCAGGTTGTAGCAAGAAACTAGGGTTTGTGCGAAATGAGGAATTTAGGGGATCTCAGTGATGGGAAGTGTTTGATAAGGTATTTTAAGGATCGGGGAAGGTGTATGAACATCAGGATACAAGTTTTGCCGATGATTTGACCGTCCAAGAGAAATTTCCTTCAAAACCCTAGGAGAGGGAAATGACCTTACCTAGGCACAACTGAAGCATGAACAAGGTGTAAAACGACCCAGTGGAACTTGACATGATGAGGAAAACCCTTTGAATGATGGTAAACTCAGTTTAAATGGTGACATGGAACGTCATTTCGACAACTTTGACAAGGGTAAAATCAAACCTAGACCTAATGCCTAGTGACCAAATTTTGCTTGAAGACTCACTAAAATGACAAAATTTGACCTTGACACCTTAAAATCACTTGTGTAAGAGCATATTTGATCACTGGAGGAAGGCTGCAAAGACTGACACTAACAAAGAATTTACAACTAGTTTGGAGCAAATACAACATGCAAAGGAACAATGCATTTCCCATAACAAGTTTTTCAATCTACTAGGTGAAGTAGACAAGGAGGATGATAAAAAAAATCAAGTTGATAATGTCCATACTGGAATTGACATGCTTGAAACCATAAACACATCCATGGATAAATATGCTCCTGAAAGCGACAAAGGTTATGAAAACTTTAAAGTCCATGCTTGTATAAATGAACATACAAGGGGGATTACCTTATAATCTAAAATCAAATCATTTCTTGCCAACCAAATGCTCCATGGAAATTAAAAGGAAAAGCTTGGAAACCCTTTGTATTTTCATTCTTCTACCATTTTGTGAGGCCTTATTCAATTGAATCTCCTCACTAAATAGATATCAATCATGTGATTCCATCCATATGTTTCCATACCTTTTGAGAGAAAGGAAATGGCATGATGATATGAAAGTTAGATTCATCATTTTCTTTGCAAAGACTACACTACTGAAGACCATGATTATTTGTCTTTTCTAGGATGTTTGATACTAGTACCTCATTACTTAGGACTCAAGAGTAACCACATGAAAAAAATTGGGGTTTTGGAGATAGTTGAATCTATGGGCCTTGGAACACCACCACTTTGTGAGGATCCAAGTCTCCCTGAGTAGCCAAGGCATTATAGCTTTTATTTAATGTGTAATCTACAATATACTCTCGAAATAAAAGGCACTTGATGCTAATTGAGTTGCTAGTTCATACAAAAACTATTGGAAACACATTTTATAGAAATATTTCCATATCCTTGGAATGGTACATTATATATTACAGACCAAAGAAAATATGGCAATAAAAGAAAAAACCAAAATCGTCTCCCTTTTTTTGACAGAAAGTTGGGTCATCAAACATTGCAACTCTCTAATGGATGGACCTCTCAAGGAGACCATGGAACTTTTGACCAATCTATTTTGCATGGTTGTTTGGAAAAGTGCAAATCTTGGAAAATGTGTCGTGATATCTTCTCTAATTCCGTGAAAACCCATATATTAAAATTTATTTTCAAAGGTTTATGGATTTTTTTTTTTGTAGGGTGTATTTCTTTGACACAGTGAGTACATAATTGTACTATGTTTTTTGTTGGTAAAATAAGTTTGGGGATTTTAACTGAAGGTAATTACTGACCTTTCAATTATTCACTTCCTTAAGTGATAGAAAAGTAAAATGAACAAGAGAAGTTATATTCCTGGCAATATGTGCATTTGACCAATTTGTGGGAATTCAAAAGAGTTTTTGTACCATATGTTGTGTCAAACACCATAATTGGTATCCCTATAAAATATGCTAAGAAAACTCCAAATTTTGATTTTTAATTTGTTATTTAATTCTGTATGACATTAGTTGATAGAGAAGACTTCATTATGATGCTTCATGGAAATGGTCATAACTTTTCTTGTTAAAGTCATAATTAATCTGCCTCTCTCTTTGTCCATGTATGTGTGCATTCCTTCAGAGCATATGTATTTATTTAAACTTCTAAGTTTCAATTCAATATGATTTTTACGTATACTTTGAGCCTTATTGATATGAAAATCACTCGTGAGTGATCTCAGTTAAATAATTAATGAATGAAGGTATCACAGACTCATGTGCTGGTGTGTGTCTATGTTATCTTAGGCAACAGATCGATCATATTGCAAAATACACAAACACTGGAAAATGGAAAACAATAAGAAAAACACAGTAAGTAGATACAAGAACACGACAAATTTATAAGGAGTTCACCCAATCCTCCTAGGCTATGTCTCCGGTCCAGCTTTTAGTGGTAGCCTTTTTTTATTGTGTCTTTAAAGTAGAGTTTTTACAGTGAACAGTTCAATTTGAGTCTCCTGAAACAGAGAATGCTTAGTAGGGTGGTTCTTGGATTCCCCAAGCCACTAGAGTGCACAGACTCTTCCTTACAAAGTCTCGACCTCACTGGTCTTAATGGGATGAGTCCAATTTGGTACTCAGTTCCCCGACATATATCCTCTCAGGGATTGCTTGAATCTCTCAAGCCTAATTCTGTCTACTCAATGCTGCCTTAGCTTTGTAGGTCAGCTCGACTCTCTATTTTTTGCTTCTTGCTTCACTGTCTCGTTCTTCCTTTTTCACTGTCTTCGTGTCACTTTCTCTTCTTCTCTTTTTCTCTATTTGTTCATGGCTTAAATCTAATCCGTTTCATGACTGTTCGCTTCCTCTTCTGCCCCTTCATATCGCCTGCTACTGTTTGCTTGGAATTCCATGCCTGAATGTAATCGCCACTGTGTAACTTCTCACAGGGAAGTGGCCACTTATCCTCTCACGAACTACGCCAGCTATTCCTCAAACGGTTCGGTATTTTGATCACACTGTGTAATGATTCATCTGCCAAATTAGCAGTGAAATCAAACTTCAGACTTTTATATGTCGCAGCTTATTTCTCCCTCCAGATTTGGTCATTCATCGGGCGCAATCTCCGCTGTTAAATCTGGAGCCCCTAAATCCTATGGTGTTCGCTCTTATCGTGCAGTTGAATTGCTTGAACATTAGCTCGCGATGAGAGGAAATTTTCTCTCTCATCTGCCGAACACGCATCGTGCAATGTGTGGAATCATTTGTTCTCATGCCAAATCCGCTTACTGCCCAAAATGCCTCTGATATTCCACCAGTTTTGGAGTGTGGGACCTGCCTTTTTCTTTAGTGCTTTTCCTACGGTTTCCCAGCTTGCCATGCGACCGAGTGCTCGAGGCTTTTCCTTCTCGAGGGTTTTTTCCCAGTGATGCACGATTAACACTAATCGAGCATTAGAAACGGACTCCATTTTCCAATCCGAACTTTCCTAACTGCTAGTTTGTGTCGTGCGCGGTCTCCATGGGCCTTGGTCAGCGTGTTTTGACCAAGGTCCTCGTCGTTCCTTGCTAGCTACAAACTGACAATGTCCAGAGGTCTTCCTGATAGCTCTTTGTTCACAGGTTTTTGAAGCCTGTCCTGATTTGATACAGTCATAGAACTTTGATAAATTTCATGGATCTAATTCGGATCACGGCCTTCTCGAAAACATTTTGGACCACCGAAAGTTGGTTTTCAAGCATCGACTAAGTGAGAGTACAATTGTCTCACTTTTCCAATCTCTATCCACTTTGCACTACTCAGCTTTGAACCCTTGAGCCCAACTTTGAGGTACTCAACATCTCCCCTGCGCGTCGTCCTCACCTTCCTGTCTAGAACTATGTCTTCCTGCAACTCATTAAGATATTTAGGTTAGCAGGTCATCAATAGAAGGCAATTGACTCCGCTCTTCAGGATATTCAATTAGTGAAGGTTCAAACAATCTTAAGCAATCTGCATTTACGACTGAGTAGATGTGCATGTAAGCTATTAGGTCAAGGTGAAAAGAATTCCACCAATATTCTCAAGTATCTTGAAGGGTCCATACCTGATAGGCTTTAGCTTTTTACCTTCACCGTGCATCCTGTCCTTACTGATATACAACCAGACTTGGTCACCAACTTGGAAACTATGCTCCATTTGATGCTTGATGCCTTGCCTTGTATTTGGCTTGGCTCTTTTCCAGCTGTTCCTATACTGCCTGGTGGATCTCTTGGATTTGTTCAATGAACCTAGTTGCCCTGTCCACATCACCATGTCCCTCAACTGTGGTGTCTTTACCAAAGACAAAATCCAAAGGAGACCTTGGTGTGAAACCAAAATAGGTCTCAAAAGGAGATCTCTATGTAGAAGAATGTTTTGCTCTGTTGTAAGCATGCTGCACATAACATAAATGTTCATCCCAAAGCTTAGGATGCTTGCTGCAATATCTACTGAGTAACTAGATCACTATCTTGTTGACTACTTCTGTTTGGCCATCAGTTTGTGGATGAAAAGTTGTGCTTTTCTTTAGTTTGGTGTCCATCAGTTCCCACATACTTGACCAAAACTTCCCCACAAATCAGGTGTCTTGATCAGATACAATGGAAGTGGGTAATTCAAAATGAACCCATACATGTTGAAAGGACAGTTTTGCAGTTTGTTCAGCTGTAATCTATTTATTACAAGGTATCAAAATACACATTTTGCTGAACATATCCACAACAACATACAGATAATCATGACCTTTCCTAGATTTAGGCAGTCCTCCAACAAAATCCATGGAAACACTTTCCCAAGGGTGAGAAGGAACTGCTAATGGAGTGTACAAGCCTAGTTTTCTATTGTTGGGCTTGCTTTTTGCACACATAGTACGCCCTCTTACATATCTAGAAATTGTCTCGTTCATTTTTGGCCAATAACAAAATCTTTGCAACTGTGCAACTGTTTTACTTACCCCAAAGTGACTTGATATTAGAGAAGTGTGTGCTTCTGAAATTATCTTTACTCTTTCAGTTTGTAGAATGCATAACTTCCCACAATGGTATAAGAGTCGGTCCTTTACATGATAATCCAATTCTTCTACTCGTTTGCCTTGACTTAAAGTTGCATATACATCTTTAAAGTCTATTTCTTGAGCATATTGTTCAATGTAACTCTCATGTAACACAAAATTATGCTTAAGTATAGTAGATGCATTTATAATGGGTCTAGATAACATATTTTGCAACTTTATGTGTATGCCCTTTTATATCTGATGACTAACATGAAATGTTGTAGAAACCCATCCACTATATGTCTTGATTGCTGCAACTTAGTTTGGGGAGTGTAGATATTGAAGTGGTATGATCAGTATGTATTACACTCTCTTTTCCATTAAGTAATTTTCCACTTTTCCACTCTGTACTAATGCATACAATTCCTTTATCAATATGTACTAGTTAACTACTGCAGAATAAATGTTCAGAATGATAACATATGGGTTTATCGTGCTGTGTCAACACTGCTGCCCATGCATAGTCACTGGCATCCATTTGGATCTCAAATGGTCTTTGAAGATCAGGTAGTGCTAGTACAGGTGTTGTACTAATCTTTTCTTTCAAGGTGTCAAAGGCTGTCTACTATTTGCCTCCCCATTGAAACACCTTGTTCAATCCTATTAAAGCATGTAAGGGAGCTGCAATTAAGGAAAAGTTTGAAATGAACTTTCTCCAATATTGTGTTGCTCCTAAGAATCTTCTAACTTCTATAGAAGATTTGGTTTTAGGCCAGTTTACAATGATTGCCACCTTAGAGGGATCTATCTTCAATTCACCACCCCCTACTATATGACCCAAATAATTCAAATATGTTTTGCCAAAGTCACATTTTGAGAGTTTAACATAAATTTTTTCTCTTTTCAAAACATCTAGTGCTTTCTTAACATGCTTTAAGTGTTCTTCCCATGTTTTGTTAAATATCAAAATGTCATCTAGATACACAATAACAAAATCATCAAGAAAAGGTCTGAGTACATCATTCATTAATCTCATGAAAGTAGCATGAGCATTATTTATGCCAAAAGGCATAACCAACCACTTATACAATCCCTACTTTGTTTTGAAAGCAGTCTTCCATGCATCTTGTTCTGCAACTCTGACCTGATGGTATCCACTATGCAAGTCTAACTTGGAAAAATAAACAACTTCTTTCAATTGATCTAACAGATCATTTATGCGAGGAAGGGGATAATGATTTTTGATTGTTATCTTATTTAGTGCTCGGTAATCAATGCACATTCTCCACGAGCCATCTTTCTTTCTCACCAAAACGATTGGTGACTCACATGGTGATGTGCTAGGTCTAATGAACCCCTTCTCGAGCAACTCCTGCACCTGCTTCTTGATTTCTATGTTCTCTAAAGCAGACAACCTGTACATTCCAATGTTAGGCAATGGAGCATCTTGCTGCAAAATAATATCATGCACTATTTCCTTTTTGGGTGACAGACCTTTAGGTTCTTGAAACAAGATATCATACTCTGAAACAACCTTTTCTAAATTAGCTTGCTGTTTAGCATTACAACCCTCAAATACATTGGTTTTATCAGGTTTCTTTTCCTTTACAACCATCAGTAAGAATTGTTTACATGAATTTATCATTCGTTTCATCTGCCCTGAGTTTATGAGAGTATAATCATTCTTGAGCTTATGAGCTCTTACAAAGTATTTGATTCCATCTTTCACAAGTAGATACTTGTTCTCACCTCTATAGAAAATAACTTTTCTGTCATACAAGTAAGGACTTCCTAAAACAATTCCACATATATCCAAAGGAATTATGTCTAACTCAACCTCATCTACAAATGCTGACCCAAAAGAAAACTTGAGTTTGCATTGTCTAGTCACTTGTAGTTATGCTTTATCATTTAACCATCCTAATGGGTATGGTTTCTTTTGAGGTGTAGTCACTAATCCCAACTTCTTTACAATTGCTTCAGAAATTAAATTTACTTGTGAGCCACTATCAAACAAAGTATCAATCTTTTGATGTTTGGAAATTACTCGAATATGGAAAAGCTCATGGATTTTTCTCTCATTTTCTTCATCAATAGTAGATTGTGCAGAATTACTAGTAGATGCTTCAGAATTCTTACCTTTTATACCTGTGGCTACAATAGTTTTTTCATCTCCTGAGTCTGACCCCAAATCTTTCTGAATAGTTGCAACAGTCTTCTTCTTCTTGCCCTCGAACTTCTTAGGTCTCAGCTCTGGATGCAGAATCCAACAATGCTCATCATCATGTCCATCCTTCTTACAGTGAGTGCATGGAGACTTGCTCTTCTGTGCAGTGTTAGTGTTCCTTGCTTTCCATTTCTGCTTTCTTTTCTCCTTATTCTTGCTTGCAGTGGGTTGGGATGATCCCCCAACTTCTGAACTTCCATTCTTTCCTCTAGCTTCTATATGAGTAGCTTGTACATATACCTCATCTATTCTAGTGGGATTAAACATGAGGATAGTGTGCCTCATGTAGATGTGTATACCACCAATGTACTTCAACAGAGTCTCAGGTGAGTCTAATGAGATTCCTAGAATCAATTCTCTCTTTCTAAATTCTTGGTTATATCCTTATACACTTTGCCCTTTCAACTGTCGAAGAGTTTGCCAGCTCATCATGGCTTGCTACATGTAGGCCATGGATAGAACTGCTTTTTGATTGCAGAAACAAATTCACTCTAGACATAGATAGTCTTACCATGTCTTTTCATGTCAGCTTGGGTCCTCCCTTCCCACCAAACTAAGGCAGTGCCTCCAAGGCGTAGGCTTACCAGTTGAATCTTGCTCTTGTCTGAATTGATACTCTGCACTCTGCAATAAACATCAATTTGTTTAATCCAATTGTCCAGCTTTTCTGCATTCAACTCTCCATCATATTGGTGAGCTCCAATATTGCAGCAATAATACTACAACTCGTAGGGCTCCCTTCTTTACTTTTATCAATCTGGTAGTTCGTAACAAACATGGAAGTGACGGTGTTGTATGCACAAGTACTAGCTCTTACTGCAGGCTGTCATTGGATCAGCTAGCACAAGTTCGCTAGGAGATCAAGCCAACTTCTATGAGTTCTTAGAAGAAGCTTTTACTATGATGGCAGAAGACTAATTCTATAGGGGCTATTCTACTTGCAGAAAGAGAATGAAAACTGAAATGGAACTCAAACCCTAGCAAACCCTAATCGTGCAAGAAAAGAGATGGAAACTACTGAAATGGGTGCCATTGGTTACTGAGAAGGTAAATTGTATTTATTCAAGCTACTTCTGAAGAGAAATGGAAAGAAATCATCATTTTGCAATTTTGAGTATTTTTATGCGGATTTGTTATGCTTGTGATTTGACTAATTGTGACTGTGCAGAGGTTTGGTGGCAAAGGAGGATGGAGTTGGCTTTTGAAGATGGTGAGGAAGGTGTGTAAGGGTCCTAAGAAGTCCCTAGTACCATTTTGGAGATCTCCATTGCGATCAGACTTTGAAAAATCGCTCGCATGGACTTCTACAGGAGGCTACAGGGGATCTACAGGAAGTTTTACAAGAGGAGGCCGAAAGTGATTTTTGGAGGTTTGAAGATGGAAAAATAGTGGGAAAAAGGAAATGAAGGCTGTATGAAGGTGTTGGAGGGTCTAGGACTTTGTTAATGAATATTAGGAATGAAGGAGAGGGTTGGACTTGCTCAAAGGGGAAGAAAGCAACTTTGCACAAAAGCATAGAAATTAGGACAGTTTGGCGACATGTGGTGAATGAGTGAAGGAATATGTGAAATATGAGCTAGTACAAGTTGTGCTATGGAGGGATGACAAGCTGGAATGTTTTTCAAGTGAGCTACACACCTACTACTTAAAACTGACCCAAGCAAGAACAGAAAAACAAATTTCGTCTAATTTGACCTAAAAATAAAAAAGTGTTGAACATAACTTTATGAATATGAAACTATGTGATAAAGCCATGGTAAATGAACAAGAAATTGTCTAAGCATGTGAATCCAAGCAAATATCAGCTTCTCCAACTCAAAACATCACACTAGCGATTGCATGAAAGGCAAAAACATGTTTTTGGTGGTAGCAACAGTGCCTGGTCCTCAATTCATGGTCCTAAGGAGGGAAAAAGGGGATCAAGGCCTGTTGGTAGCCTTTTTGGATATTTCTCTAATACTACAGCAAACTACTTAAACAACTTGAAGTAAGAACAACTAATTTAATCATCAAAAGCAACCCATTTTACCAAAGCAAGATTAATCCTAAACAACATAAATCAGCTTATGAATGCAAAAAAACATATAAATATACAAAGGAGGTGCTGGGAAGCTTGTGTTGGGCCGTAACCCAAGAGATTTAGCCCTCTAGAAAAGATCAGTGCTGGTTCAAAGCTAGATTCATCTTCATTGATAAAAAAATAATAGTTATATCACAAAACTATCTGCAAAAGGAGCTTGAAAATGAGTTGAGCACAACTCTGCACAAAAGTGCGAAAATAGACTATGAAATGGCTAACCTATTGAGGCCTCAAGCCTTCTTATATACAAGTGAGGAGCCCCAACAGTCCCCATAAACTTAAGGAACTCGGCTACCTAAAACTAGAGATAACAGCAACCCCACTTGAGTTGCTCAGCTACCCCTTGGAATCATTGATGTGGTGGCCTTTGAACTCCGAGCTGCTGGTGGAGAACTCAAGGAAGGGGTCATTAATGCAGGAGACACCCCTCCTATAAGTCCTCAACCAGCAGCTCGGAGTTCAAAGGCCACCAATCTTCTCGTAAATGCCTAGTCCTTGTCCAAAAATTGTCCAAAAATCTGCAATAAACATTCATTAGACTATGTGGCAAAGTGACTATCCCCATTCACTCAATTGACATAAATATATTCAAAACATGCACAAAACTATGGAGAATGGTGGATTAAATGGAAATAATAGGCAAAATGAGCCCATATAGTTACCCATTTCTGGGGCTCATCATCACCCCCCTACTGAATGGGTTGCTCATTGTTGGCCAGATAAATCATTCTTGTGGACAAGATCGATCTCCCTAGTATCAATAGATATCTAGCAACAAGCAGGAAAAGCAAATCTACCTTTCTCCAAACATATTGCGATTCATTAATAAAAAATAAAGAGGTGTTTTAGACCCTACCTTAAGTCCAACGCTATTTTGTGGCAGCCATGCTCCAACAGCTTCAAAAGAGTTTCCTTTTAATAACCTGCAATCACAAAAAAACACACATCAAATAATACCTGCATAGCTAATATAATAAATCATGTTCATCATGGTGATCAAGGGATCCATGAAATAAACCATAAAACACAGCTTATTGAGAAAAATAAACTTGATTGTATTAACTTTGAAATAGAAGAACTTTACAACCTTTGGTGCCTTGATGCTGTACAAGCTCTTCCCAAGGTCCAAACAGGAATCTCCTTTACTTTGACAAGCCTCACTCTCTTCCAAATGAGATCAAAAGGTATGTAATCTTTTCTCTCAAAAGCTCAATTAGGAAGACTAAGTTCCAGCAGCATTTACCCTAAAAAATATTCAGCTTTCCACCTCCCCAGTAACCAGCCCAACGCTTCATTTTACAGTGCAAAGGAAGGAGGTTACAGGTCCACCATTGAAGGGATAAAGTCCTCCTTCAAAGGGATAAGCTCCTCACATCAAGGGGTTAGCTCCTTAAGGTATGGGATGCATGAACCCTCAAGGAGCAAACTTGCCAGCTCAAGATTCCTTCTAGAAGCTTCCAGAAATGACTCAAAGTGAGTTTTTAAGAATGTACTTGCGCCTTTTTAACATTTACAGGGCTTCACACCCATAACACAGATACAGAGCGGTCAGGTGTGCAGGGGACATGACCAATAGGTGTGGAACCGCAGGTAATGCTAAGAGAAAGTGTGAAACCAGAGTTTTAGATATTTTTAAGGTCTTTCTCTTATTTTCAATGCTTGATATGAAGAAATGAGGTTTAAGACTTGCAAAAGAGATAAGTATGAGTGGTGATAGACTCATATTGATTGCAGAATGTCAAAGTGACAATTTTTGTGCAACAATCATCCTCTCAACAACTAATCCAGTTCTTCATCCTTGATAGCTTTAACAACTTCCCTGACATCCCAAGCCTCTGAGGTGATGTCCTCTTCCCTGTCATGTAAACCTACCTTTCTGTCCACTTCCTCCCATTGCTTCTATTCTTCTTCTTCCTTAACCCCTTCCAATAGTCCTAAGAGTAGTGGAGGACTGAACTTAAGGCCAATCCAATTGGCTTTCAAGTTTTGCATTGATTGTTTGTATAGGGGCACTCTCACCAAAGGCTCCCTAATTTTGGTTGGGGAGTGGTACTCCCTGATCTTTAAGCTATATGACAATGTATTCCACCTTCTCATGCAAGCATGAAGGAAATCATCGCCAAATAATTTTTCCATATCTTCAAAATGAGCGATAGCTTGTGCTTGCCTTTCAACATAATCAAGGAGAACTTGAGGATTGCTTACAAGGGGTTGATGAGCATATATGAGAGCTGAGGGGTCTTCCGGTTTGGTTGTTATTAGCAGGGGCTCACTTAGCTCTTTTGCCATGATCTGTTGAATTTCCACCGCTCTCTTTTCCTCATGGCTCATCCAAGAAGCCATAGCCATGAGTTGTAGGTCTCCCAATGCAACATTTGGATCCCAAAAATTCATATTAGAGAGTGCCATATTGTGTAAGTAAAATTATGCTAATTTGGCTTTATCCTCAGCTGAACTAGTAGCACATAGATGCATAAACTGACCATAATTTTGGAATGGGATTGTGCCCCTTTGGGCCAATGTTTTAATCTGGAATTAGAGCCATTGGTCTTTGAGATATAGTGCATAGGATCTAGCTGGTTGCCTGCATTGCAAGGCCTCCATTGCCTAGCTGGCCATGCAGGTCATCTGGGCTTCCCTTTCCTGCAACTGTTGTTTCAACATCAGCACTTCAGTTGCTGCCTGAGATTCTCTTTCTTGCTGCTGCTTTATCATCATTTCAACATTAGTTTGTGGCTCTTCCTCTTGCTGTTGTTTCTCTGCTTCTTCATCATCTGTTAGGGAACCTTCTTGTTGTTGCTACCCTTCCAAGATTGGCAACTTGTGTCCCCCTTGAGTTTCCTGTTCCTGTAACTGCTTTTTCAGCAGCTCATTCTCTTCCTATAGTTGGGCTCTTCTAATGCTCTCGGTGTGTCTCACCATGCCGAAATCCCTTCTCAACTCTTTCAATTGTTCTTCCATGTGCCCAATATATTCCACTCCTTTAGATTTAGCAATCTTCATCTAGGTGTGGGTTCTAACCCTTTCTTGTTCTAGTTCAAAGAAAAGGGGTACAACGAATTTCTGTGGGATGATCTTCCCACCTTCTAGCAGATTGTAATATGAGCTTAAATTAGGCTAAGGGCTTGGTTCAGGTATCTCTTTGGCCTTGCCTTCCTCTTGTGACTGTTCTGCTGCCTTGTTTTCTAATTGTTCAGTTACTTCTAGCTTGGCCAGTGTTTCCTGTAGAGAAGTTTGGGCTTCCTGTAGAACTGCTTTGGAGTCCATTCATTTGATTCTTTCCTTCCAGGTGGAAGTTTTGGGACTCCATCTCTCATAGGTGACAGAGATTTTGGAGGGGGATTCCTCCTTTTTCTCAGTAGGTGCATCCTCAATTATTATAGGTTCTTTTGATGGTGGTTGGGGCTTGCCCACCTTAATCCTGGTGCACCTTCTGGCTTTGAATTACATGGATGTTTCTCTTTTACTTTTTCCCTTTTGTTTTGCTGGAGTGCTCAATGCAGCAAGCATAACTGCTGCTTCTTTTGCCAATGTTTCAGGGGATGTTTCTTTCTGCTGTTCTTTCCCTTCATCTTCTGCAATCTTTTCTGTGTCTGCTGTTTTTGCTTGTGCCTCTGCTCTCTATGGTAATGTCTTCTCCTTTTCCTGCTGGGTCCCTACCTCTCCTGTGGCAGTCTTTTTCTGGGCTTTCTTGGGCTTTTTCTTCTCAATTTTTGTTCTTTTCATCTTCTCTATCTTTGCAGCTGTTTTCTTTACTACCTTAGGTATTACAATGGATTTGTCAAGTTTCTCCTCTTCTTTCTGCTCCTCCTCTGTTTCCTGTTCCTCCTCTATTTGAATATTTTGTGTCTCCTCATGCATTTCTTTCTCAATTTCTTCTCTCTTCCTCCTTCTCACTGCCAAATGGGCTGATGTCCTCAGTCAAAGTTTTGATGTTATCTTCTCTGGACATATTCCAGAAAATTTCCCAAGCTACCGGGATGGTGTATGTGTATAGGGCATCTTCCACCAATAATTTAATGAGACCATGGTGGGCCAACTGGTCTGGGACCCCTGCATTCAGCTTAGTGCCACATTCTATCAAAGACTGGAGGAGGAAATATGGGAGACTGAGTTTTCTAACTAGAGGTAGGTCCATCCCATATCTCAATTCATGCATTAACCTGAAGTGATAACCATAAATTATACTGAACCTTCCTTACAAGTGATATATTTCATTATTTGGTAGTTGACTTCACTCCATGGAGGAGGTAAGCTTGTCCTTCTAACCCCATTTTTATCCTCTACAGGATGCTCCCCAGGTTGAAAAAATGTCTTATGGGAAACCTGTCCCAATTTTTTTTCCTCCTTGCTCCAAGGGAGCCCAAATGGAAGACCTGTGATTCGACTGATAAAATCAGATGTAAGCTCTAGGGCCAGACCCCTAAAACTAACTGTAGCATGTGTTTTCGAATGGGGTCTTTAGGACATAAAAAATTCTTCAGTCACCTCATCATCATATCCATGAATTATTTCAAAGAAAATCATCCAATTTTCCCTGGTGAAGAGGGCCACAACCTCAGGGTGCTCATGCAATTGGTTGGAGTTCAAAAGCTCCTTTCTCATAAAACCTCTTGGCATGGTGTTTAGTGGTTTCTGAAGTGCTTTGGTGAGGAAAAAAAAACAATTTCCAAAATTAGAAACAGAGGGACAACTGAGTTTTGTTTTTTTCCCTCTAAATTGTAGGAGGAATTTCCCGTGTGCTCCTTCTTCACAACACCGATTTGCAATTCTCCCTTTCTTCAAACTGTTCTCAACCTGAATTTTCTTTTTGGTTCTTGGAAGAAATCAATACGTTGATAGAACAAGGACTATATAGAACAATGGTTTTTCACAGAGTACATAGACTTGCAATTTTCGTTTCCTCCCCAGGTTTGATTTCTATCCCCCTTTTTCAGCAGAATGTGAGGAAGAGAAAGGCAAATTTTGAACACAGAGAAGGGAACAGAGAGACTCTGTAGAACTTCAGAAAAGACATAGTAGACTTTTGAATTTCTCTTTCCTCATTTTTCTTCACCCACTACTCTAGTTTTAAGCTACCACCTTATCTAAACATGTCGTATGCAGAGAAGATTTTCGAGCCTACCTCATTCTTAGCTCAAATTTGACAAGAATTCTGATTTTTTCGGCTGCAGAGTTGCTCTCTGTTTTCCTTGTAGAAATCTTCCTGTAGAAGGTTTTCCTGCTCCTGTTGAATGCAGTAGTTCTCCTATAGAACCCAATGGCGAGAGGGTTTTGAAAAACTGGCAGAAACTATTGGTTCGCTGCGCTAAAGGTGGTAGACAAACACTGCAGTTGAGAGCTTCATAACATGAAAATGAACCAAAGGGTGGTGGAGGCTTAGACCGCACTGTACTTAAATGTTGGCATAATTTGCGGTGAGGAGATGAGGTGGTCGGATGGGTACATTATCCCCATCCGGACCATTGGTCCTATGCCAGTGTAATTGTGTTTCTTCATGCCACTTGACCGCCATCACCTTCCTTACTTCCGTTATACGCCGCCACCACAACCGGTTTCGAATGTTTTCTCCCTGAGTTGACATGCCACACGTGCTAACTGCGTATCTAATCGACAGTTTGAATTGGACGTGGCTCAACTAAATTCCAAGAGGGTGTGTGAACTGAATGAGGGTGGCTAGTTAGCTGGCCACCGAGTCCGCTTAATCGTGACCATTCCCATAGTTCATGCAATTTTGAAATAGTATTCATGCAATCAAGGAATAGGTTTAGCCACTTACCTGCTTAGTCGTTGTTGTGCTATGCATACTTCAGACTCTGGCACCTCATTTCCTCGTTGCTGTTGCTTCTAGTGCTCTACATGCTCGACCTTCATCTTATGTGAATGATTCATTGATCAAGATTTTCTCCTTACATGTTTCATACATCCTGCTGCGTTGATCCTGTCTCTGGAGTTTGTTTTTCAAAGGGATCAACTACTACAGGAATCCTACAAGATTTCCTGTAGCTGCTTCTCCTTTTGAAATTTAGGTTGATGCTTGAGCAGGCTTAAAAAGACAACTGACAAGGTTTTGAATGGAAGACATAGCATCTAGAAGATATAAGGTAAGAATAAGAAAGAAGAATGTTGCTACTTTATTTGTCATCTTCTTTTGTGTTTTCAAAGTGGAAAAAAATAGAATTTCTGTATTTTTTCTGCGCAGGGAAAGGAAAAAACGAGTGGAAATGTAGGTGTGCAGAGATGACATGGAGAGTTAGGTGGATAAATGGTGGTAGGGAGGTTCACAGGCCTTCTAGACGAATTTCCAACCCTTGGGTTCTTTTCTAAAATTGATTTTGACGTTTCTATAATTTCTACAGAATCCTCTTGTAGAATACACAGAGTTTCCTATAGGATGCGAAATTTTCAGAACAAATGAGACTGAAGCCTGGAAAAGGATAACAGTGATGGATGGATGGATTATGAAGGGTGCATGCAGCCTGGTCCTATCTTTCTCTCTTGTGTGACCCTCCTACGACTTGCAATTCATCCAAAAGAAGTTAGGTTTTTCTTTTTTCTTTTTTTTTTCCTTTTTTTGTTTTGTTTTTTTTTTAGACAGCTGGGGTGCCTCCAGGAGGTTTTCACCCTCATTGCCTACCCTGGGTGCCTACAAGAGGTTTTTTCCAGGGATATTTTATTCCTCTTTCTGTTTTTTTCTCTGTTTTTTTTTTGGTTTTAGGTGTGGGTGGAGTGGAGATAGGGACCTGCTCCACTACCAACACTGTTTTTCCCACATTCTCAATCAACTCCTGCTTAGAAAGGGGCTTCCTGTAGATCTTCAATCTATGCCCATTAATGAGCATAGGGTTGGCTTCTTCATCTATGGTGTGGATATAGACTGAACCATTTTCATTGCATTTTTCTATTGTATAGGGTCCCAACCATCTTGTCCTTAGTTTGCCCTTGAAATCTTTATATCTTGAATCATACAGCAACGCCCAAGCTCCTTGCTGGAATTGTTTTTCTTTGAGGTGTCTGTCATGCCATATTTTTCTCTGAAGTTGGATTACCTCTAAGTGGAGTATGGCCTGCATTCTCTGTTCATCCAATCCATTTAGTTGAAACAATCTTTCCTTTTGTGCATGGCTGAGATCTAGGTCCAGCTGAGCTGCCATCCTTAATGTGTTATATTCAAATTCTATTTACAACATAGCCTTCTTCCTATAGACCAGCTCATAGGGTGTAAACCCTGTGGTGGTTTTCCAGGTGGTGTTATAGGCCCAGGTGGCCTCAACCAACTGATCTGCCTAATATTTTCTACTGTTGTTCACTACCTTAGTCAAAATCCCTTCCAAAGCTCTATTGGTGACTTCCACCTGTCCATTTGCTTGTGGATGATAAGGGGTGGAAGTTTTGTGCTTAATCTTGTGGTGTGTCAGCAGGTCTTCAACCAAATTGGAAGTAAACTGACTCCCTTGATCTATAACTAACTCTCTTGGGTAGCTAAACTTGTAGAAGATATTTTCCCTTAAAAACTCAACTACTTTTTCTTTTGTTGCTGCTCTGATCACCTTTGTTTCTGCCCATTTTGTCAGATAATCAGTACACACAATGATGTAAGGTTTCTGTTTTGAAGGAGGGTTGATGGGACCCACAAAGTCAATGCCCCACTTGTCAAATGGCCTGAAAGTCACTTGAGGTTGCAGGGGCATATCATCCCTTGGAGTCGATTTCCCCATCCTTTGACATCGATCACATTGGTTGATGTATCTCTTGACATCTTGATGAAGAGTGGGCCAATAGTAACCTACTTGCAAAATTTTGAAAGCAGTCCTCTTTGCTGCAAAGTGTCCCCCACAAGGTCCATCATGACAGGTTAAAAGGATGTCAAAGACTTCGTCCTCGCTGACACATCACCTCAAAATCTAATATGGGCCAAGTTTGAAAAGATTGCCCTCAATCCAAGTGAATGGGGCGCTTTTCCTCATGATCTTTCTCTTCTCTTTTGAGGACAGGTGTGGCAGAAACTATGTTGAAACCAAGTAATTTTCTATATCATCAAACCATGGAGAGAGAGTAATGATCATCGACCATTCCTTCTTCACCTGCAGGCAGATCTAGTCTAGACAAAAAATCAACAACAACATTTTCCTTACCTGGCTTATCAACAATAGCGAAATCAAATTGATGCAATAAAACTAACCATATAATGATACGAGCGTTTACATTTGGTTTATTCATCAAATACATAATTGCAGCATGATCAGTGTGTAGGAATGTTTGATAGCCAGTGATGTAGTGTCTGAACTTGTTTAGGGAATGGACTACAGTTAGGAGCTCCTTTTCAGTTATAGTGTAGTTTAATTTTGCCTTAGACAGGTTTTTACTGACAAAATATATGGCATAAGGCAGCTTCTCTTCAGCTTGCCCTAAGGCTGTTCCTATCGCTTTGTTCGAGGCATCTGCGTGAATGTGGAAAGGTAGGGCCCAATTTGGACATCTCAAGATTGGGGTGGTTACCATTTTACCTTTCAAGGCATCCAGAGCCTCCTGACAGTTGTCAGTCCATATAAAATCAACATCTTTCCCCAAAAGACTAAACAATGGAGAGGCTAGCTTACTAAAATCCTTAATGAATCTTCTATAATACCCTGCTAAGCCTAGAAAACTCTGAACATCTCTTTCCTTTTGAGGAGGTGGGACACTTTGCTGAGAAATTGTATGACCTAGCACGGTCCCTTCAGTCATCAAGAATTCGCATTTTTCAGGACTGAGGGATAGGTTCATTTCAATACACTTGGCTAAAACTTTTCCCAGGTTAGTCAAAGCTTCCTAGAAGTTAGAACCATAAGGGGTAAATTCATCCATATAGATCTCCACTAAATCATGAACCAGTTCAACAAATATGCTCAGTACTGCTCTCTGGAAAGTGGCGGGAGCATTGCACAACCCAAAAGGAAGGACCCAATATGCAAAAGTACCCCATGGACATGTGAAAGTGGTCTTATCCTGATCTTCTGAGCTGATTTGGATCTGGTTGTATCTGCTAAACCCATTTAGGAAGGAGAAGAACTTCTTCCCTGCAAGACCATCTAACACTTGATCTATGAAAGGCAAAGGGAAATGGTCCTTCTTGGTGGCCTTTTTTAGTTCCCGATAATCTACATAGATTCTCCACTTCCTATTTTTCTTTGGCACTAGCACCAAAGGAGAAACCCATTCACTATCAGAGATGGGGTAGATGAATCCTGCATCCAGCAACTTTTGCAGTTATTCTTTGACAATGTCCTTAAGGGTTGGATTCATCCTCCTTTGAGGCTACCTAGCTAGTTTAAAATCTTCCTTAATGTAAATGTGATGAGTATATATGGAAGGGTGGACTCCCTTCATCTCCTTATAACTCTAAGTAAAAGCATCCAAGTGATTCTTCAATAAGCTACACAGTTATTTCTCCTGAGAGGTGGACAGGTATGAGTTAATCTTCAAAGTTTTTTTCTCGGCCAAATTCCACGTTCGTGACTTAGAGGGAGGTCGGATCAGCCACACAGAGATCAACTAGAGGATTAGCTTGGGTTTCTTCTACCAGCTCTTCTAAGGGCAACACACTGGGGGGTGGATTCTAAATCAAGTTCTCAATAAGATCATCCTTAGTTTGCGGACCCCCCATGGTAGCTTCTACTGTACATAATGGTGCGGAATAGACTTCATACTCATCTTCCTCCTCCAACCAGAGGGGTAAATCATGTTCCAACAGAGGTTGGGTAGGAGGATAGAGGACTAGCTGCTTTGACATATGCCCATTCTTGATTGTCATGTTCCCAACTCGGCATCTGATGTAGGCATCTGCAGTAGCCAACCAAGGACTTCCCAAGATGAGAGGTTACCCAATGAGCTTTGCCTTTGGTTGGAGAACTAGGAAATCAACAGGGTACTCCCATGAATCAATAGAGACCATGACATCTTCCACAATCCCCTCAGGGGTCACGATGGAGCGGTCTGCTAACTATAGTACTGTTGAGGTCTTTCTTAGGGAACCCTGAAGCTTGAGTTTGAGCATAGTGTCCCTGGTCATCACATTAATGGAAACCCCTAGATCAATCAAGGTATGGGGGATTATGGTGCCATTAATGTGGACATCGACTATAAGACTCCCAGGGTCTAGATATTTCAGACAAATTACCTGCCCCAACATCAGATCAGATCATTGTTCTATGACATTGATAGTTGGGACATCTCTCTTTCGCCTGCCTGGGTGTTTGAAGCACTTCTCCTTGATCATCTTGTTGTATATAGGCACATCCTTTATGGCATGGAGAAGGGGTATTTTTACACATAACTGTTTCAGTTCTCCTAGAAGTTCAATTTCTTCTGGGGTCAGTTGGGTGGTTCCAGTTAGTCTCTTAAGAAAGGGTGGAATGAATTTAGATTCACTTTCTTGTTTTTCTTCCTCATCCTCCTTAGGAGGAGGTTGTCTATTTGGGAGAACCTCCCCAGATCGTAGGTTAATCTCTTGAATCTCCATAGCATAGGTTACATATAATGTTTCCCCACTATATACCTGTTGGGCCTGTCTGTTATTGGGGTTCAGGTTCGGTTGAATAGGTATATGGGGTTGTCTTGGAGGAGCAGGACGTAATGGTTGTGGTTGAGAAGGTGGTGGAGGCAAAGGAGTAGGAGGAGAGTTATATTGGGGCCTCCACCCCTGATGAGGTGCACTCCACTAAGGCTGTGGCTGAGCATAAGGATGAAATGAATGAGCAACTGGAGGGGCCTGGTATTGACGAGGATATGACTAAGGAGGGGGTGTGGACCAGGAAGGATGAGTAGAGGGACCTCAAGAAGGCATGGAAGTGGATTGGTTTGGGTTGTAATAGCTCAGGGAGGTCCCTTGCATTTCCTGTTGGTAAGGTCTGGGCCCATGTGGCCTCCTTTGGTTCATGAAATAGAGTGGTTTAGTGGCTCCTTCAGCCCCTTGATATGCAGCTTTGATTCTGGGCAAGGAAGGGCACTGATTTGTAGGATGGTCTTGTTCATAGACTA
Source organism: Pinus taeda (assembly GCA_000404065.3). Lineage (NCBI taxonomy): Eukaryota > Viridiplantae > Streptophyta > Pinopsida > Pinales > Pinaceae > Pinus > Pinus taeda. Next base: position 20,829 of record APFE030186568.1, on the reverse strand, counting down.
CACACACTTCTATAGAGTGCAGTGGACATTCGTTCCTAGGATGCTTTCTTGTGCACCTAGGAAAAAAGATGGCCAAAGCTCTCTCAACTTCCTTTTGTTTCCTTTTAATATGCAAGGTATCCATTTGCATGGCAAGAGTCTGCCTCACCTCGCTCTTGAAATCTTCCAGTCGATTCTCAAGTTCATTTCTAAGGGATGAGCTGGATGAGGATGTACTGGCTAATGGTTGACTTCCCCTACCTCTCTTCCTAGCTAACCTGGAATGGTTTCTAAACACAGTCTTTATGTCATCATAAGGTATTTGATAGATGTCTCCCTCAACCAGCAAATGGAGGGTATCTAGAAGGTCTTCAAGGACTCCTCTGAGCAGAACCAACTTCAAAGATTTAGGGTCAAGTGTGCACCTGGCCCTTTTACAACTGAGTTGAAACCTCTCTTCATAGTCTTCTAAAGATTCATCACTACCCATGGTCATACGGAAGATTTATTCCTTGGTTTCCTTTGACTTGAAATAGTCCCGGTATTTATTGTTAAAGGCTTACTGCATCTAAGCGCAAGTTGTGATACTGTCTCTAGGTAATCCCATGAACCAGCGCATGGCTGCATCCTTGAGGGTAGAAGGAAACAACTTCAACCTCTGCTCGTCTTTTGCATAGTCATAGGTTCGATAGAGAACAACAAATTCAAACAAGAAAGTATCAGGATCTTCGGTAGTCAGTCCATGGAAGTGAGGTAGGGCTAAAGGACTTATGTTTTTCATTTTTGTGTCCCCATTGGTCTCCCAGATAGGAAAGGTACCTTCTATTCTTTCCCCATTCCCTCTAACGTTTCTATTTTCAGCCATGGTCTCAGGAGGAATATTTTCTCACTCTTATTCTATTATAGGATCTTCATATATCTCTGGAGGTTCACCTATAAGATCTTCTGGATCACTGCCACCAAAGAAGAGAGAAGGGTGACCCAGTGATGTGTTGGGGGTGTTGGGTAGGAATTTTCCTGAATTGTCTCTGTTCCTACGAGGCATGAAAGGAAATCTCTCTTTTGAATTTTTGTGTTTCTTTTTCTACTTGTACCTGCCAAAATTGAAATGGATTGAACATCAAATTGAAACTAACTAAAATAAACCTTGCTGAAATGAAAATTGCAAAATTGAAATGAAAGCAGGAGATGTCTAATCTACTTTCATTGAAATGAAATTGCAGAATTGAAATGAAAGTAGGAAATGTCTAATTTACGCTTGCTGAAATGAAATTGCATAATTGAAATGAAAGCAGGAAATGTTTAATCTATGCTTGCTGAAATGTAGAATTGAGATGAAAGCGGGAAATGTATAATCTACTTTTTCATAAATGAAATTGCAGAATTGAAATGAAACAAATACTCTACTCTTGATGAAATAAACTACTTACCAGAATGTTGCAATAGAAAATAGAAGAAAAGAAATAATCAGAAATACTCTGATGCCTCCTCGACAATGGCACAAAAAAGAGTGGTGAGCTCCAGTATTACAGTAATAATGCTGCAACTCGTAGGGCTCCCTTCTTTACTTTTATCAACATGGTAGTTCGTAACAAACTTGGAAGCGATGATGTTGTATGCACAAGTACTAGCTCTTACTACAGGCTGTCACTTGATCAGCTGACGCAAGTTCACTAGGAGCTTAAGCCAACTTCTATGATTTCTCATAAGAAGCTTTTACTGTGATGGAAGAAAGAAAACTCTACAAGGGCTATTCTACTTGCAGAAAGAGAAGGAAAACTAAAATGAAACACAAACCCTAGAAAACCCTAGTAATCCCTAATTTTGCAAAAAGAGATGGAAATTACTGAAATGGGTGCCATTGGCTACTGAAAAAGTAAATTGCATTTATTCAAGCTACTTCTGAAGAGAAATGAGAACAATTCATCTTTTTGTACTTTTAGGTATTTTTATGTGGAATTATTATGCTTATGGTTTGACTGATTGTGACTGTGCAGGGGTGTGGTGGCAGAGGAAAATGGAGTTGGCTTTTTCAGATGATGAGGAAGGTGTGGTGAGGTCCTAAGAAGTCCCTAGTACCCTTCTGGAGACTTCCGTTGTGATCAGACTTCGAAAAATCGCTCGCCTGAACTTCTATGGGAGGTTGCAGGGGATCTACAGGAAGTTCTACAGGAGGAGGCTGAAAGTGATTTTGGGAGGTTTGAAGGTGGAAAAATGGTGGGAAAAAGGAAATGAAGGCTGGATGAAAGTGTTGGAGGGTCTAGGACTCTGTTAATGAAGATCAGGAACGAAGGAGAGGGTTGGATTTGCTCAAAGGGAAAGAAAGCAACTTTGCACAAAAACGCAGAAATTACGACAGTTTGGCGACATGTGGTGAAATGAATGAAGGAATCTGAAAAATATGAGATGGTACAGGTTGTGCTATAGAGGGATGATAAGCTGTAATGTTTTTCAAGTGAGTTGCACACCTACTACTTAAAATTGACCCAAGCAAGAACCAAAAAACAGAGTTTGTCTAATTTGACCTAAAATTTGACCGAAAAAACAGGAAAGTGTTGAACAGAACTTTATGAATAGGAAACTATGTGAGAAATCCATGTTAAATGAACAATAAATGGTCTAAGCATGTGAATCCATGCAAATATCAGCTTTTCCAACTCAAAACATGACACTAGTGATTGCATGAAAGGCAAAAACGTGTTTATGGTGGCAGCAATAGTGCCTGGTCCTCAATTCATGGTCCCAAGGAGGGAGAAAGGGGATCAAGGCCTACTGATAGAATTTTTAGATCTTTCTCCGTTACTACAACAAATTACTTAAACAACTTGAAGCAAGAACAACTAATTTAATCACCAAAAGCAACTTATTTTACTAAAGCAAGATTAATCCTAAACAACAAAAATCAGCTTATGAATGAAAAAAAAACATATAAATACACAAGGGAGGTGTTGGGCAGCTTGGGTTGGGCCCTAACCCAAGAGCTTCATCCCTCTAGAAAAGATCAGTGCTGGTTCAAAGCTGGAATCATCTTCATTGATAAAAAAATAATAGTTACATCACAAAACTGTCTACAAAAGGAGCTCGAAAATGAGCTGAGTACAAAACTGCACAAAAATATGAACATAGACTATAAAATGGCTAACCTACTAAGGCCTGAAGCCTTCTTATTTATACAAGTGAGCACCCCCAATAGTCCTCCTAAACTTAAGGAACTTGACTGCCTAAAACTGGAGATAACAGCAGCCTCACTTGAGTTGCTTGGCTGCCCCTTGGAATCATTAATGTGGTGGCCTTTGAATTCCGAGCTGCTGGTGGAGAACTCGAGGAAGGAGTCATTAATGTAGGAGACACCCGTCCTATAAGTTAGCCCTATTTCCTTGAGTTTGGATACCAATCTGCTCATAAATGCCTAGTCCTTGTCCAAAAATCTGCAATAAACACTCATTAGACTATGTGGCAAAGTGACTATCCCCATTCACTCAATTGACATAAATATATTCAAAACATGCACAGAACTATGGAGAATGGTGGATTAAATGGAAATAATAGGCAAAATGAGCCCATATAGTTACCCATTTCTGGGGCTCACCACATATATAGGTAAATCAAATTTGACATCTAGTTTAATCAAAGATGCCTTCTTTTTACGTTCAGGGCTATTAGGAGGTGTGAGAAAGATTTTTTCTTTCCCTTTGCCTTTTGAGTGGTCATGGAAGTGAGACTTATCTTCTCCTTTCTCTTGTTTGGAGCATGATGAATCTTCATCCTTGTGTTTTCTAAAGTCCCTATACATTTCCTCTACCATGAACTTTATGGCTAGGAAACTATCTATGAATTGAGGGTTTGGTCCCATAGAACCTTCTTCTGACATTGACTTCTGAGGATAGACTCTCCAAATTTTAGGATTAGTTTCGACCAACTCTCCTTCTCCTAATTTGAGCTTTGATCTAGTTAGCATTTAACAACTAAATCCAACACAAGCTTGTCTAACCTTAACAACCTTTTTCTCTGATACCACTTGATCTAAAAATGACTCGTGAGTGATCTCAATTAAATAATTAATGAATGAAGGTATTAAAAACTCATGTGCTGGTGTGTGTCTATGTTATCTTAGGTAACAGATCGATCAGATTGCAAAATACACAGACACTGGAAAATGGAAAACAGTAAGAAAAACACAGTAGGTAGATACAAGAACACAACAAATTTATAAGGAGTTCACCCAATCCTCTTGGGCTATGTCTCTGGTCCAACTTTTAGTGGTGGCCTTCTTTTGTTGTGTCTTTAAAGTAGAGTTTTTACAGTGAGGAGCTCAATTTGAGTCTCCTGAAATAGATAATTCTTAGTAGGGCGGTTCTTGGATTCCCCAAGCCACTAGAGTGCATAGACTCTTCCTTACCAAGTCTCGACCTCACTGGTCTTAATGGGATGAGTCTAATTTGGTACTCAGTTCCCCGACATATATCCTCTCAGGGATTGCTTGAATCTCTCAAGCTTGATTATGTCTGCTTGATGCTGCCTTAGCTCTATAGGTCAACTTGGCTCTCTGTTTTCTACTTCTTGCTTCACTGTCTCTTTCTTCCTTTCTCACTGTCTTCACTTCACTCTCTCTTCTTCTCTCTATCTTTGTCTGTTCATGGCTTAAATCCAATCCGTCTCATGACTGTTCGCTTCCTCTTCTGCCCCTTCGGATCACCTGCTGCTGTTCGCTTGGATTTCCCTGCCTCTACATCATCACCACTGTGTAACGTCTCACAGGGAAGTGGCCACTTGTCCTCTCACGAACTGCACCAGCCCCTCCTCAAATGATTCGGTATTTCGGTTACGCTGTGTAATGAATCATCTGCCAAGTCAGTAGTCAAATCAGACTTCAGAATTTTATATGCCGCAGCTTATTTCTCCCTCCAGATCCGGTCATTCATTGGGCGCAATCTCAGCCGTTAGATCTGGAGCCCCTAGATCCTACGGTGTTCGCTCTTATCACGCAGTTGACTTGCTCGAACGTTAGCCCGCAATAAGAGGCAGTTTTCTCTCTCATCCGCCAGACATGCGTCATGCAATGTGTGGAATCACTCGTTCTCTTGCCAAATCCACTTACCGCCAAAAATGCCTCCGATATTCCACCGATTTTGGAGCAGGGGACCTGCCTTTTGCTTTAGCACTTTTCCTACAGTTTCCCAGCTTCCCATGTGACCGAGCGCTCTGGGCTTTTCCTTCTCAAGGGGTTTTTCCCAGTGATGCACGATTAGCGCTAATCGCACATCAGAAACGACCTCCGTTTTTTGATCTGGACCTCCTAACCGCTAGTTTGCGTCCTGTGCGGTCTCCATGGGCCTCGGTCAGCGCGCTTTGACCGAGGTCCTCGTCGTTCCTTGCTGGCTACAAACTACTACTATCTAGAGGTCTTCCTGATAGCTCTTTGTCCACAATTTTTTGAAGTATGTCCTAATTTGATACAGTCATAGAACTTTGATAAATTTCATGGATCCAATTCGGATCACTTATTCTATTAATGATTCCATATCTTTGTTTCTTTTTCATGATTCTTACATTCATACTTTCTACTTGTGCTTATCTCTGTTCATATTTCTTGGAATTAAAAAGATACAATCCAATTTGACATTCAACATTCTATATGTGGTCTTTATTATGTTACAAGTGGCACTAAAACTAGTTTGTTTGCAGATTAGATGTTAAGTGAGACCCAAGCTAATGTTGCTCGCTGATAGTGGAAATCCCTTATATGCTAGCTTTATAAAACCTACAAGTTTTTCTCAACAAACCCCTTGTGTTTCACCTATAATCTCTTGTTGAACTCCATATCAATGACTTATTTATCTCTTCATAATTTTGGCGGGACTTCTAAGGTGGGTACTCCTCCCATACCCTTGGGAGGTAGTCCAAAACATCACCAACCGATTTGTAAGTTACAAGATGGTAAGACATCCTTTTTCTGCCAATTATGGTTTTATTTACATTCCATTGGCATGCTGAGGTCGTGTGACAAAGAAAGATTTATAATTTTATTTCTTACATTAGATGTTATAATGCCCTTGATTCCCAGCCTTCAGTAGCACATTGCCCTCTTTTCTACAACTTACCCAACCCAAAGCAAACCCACTTTACCAATCAACATTGAGCTTGCATTTCATCCACCAATATCCATAATGTAATATTTTCTACTCAATGGATTATTGTCTCATACATTCCATGACCTAGGTTGTTTACATTATTTTTATTCAGAACGCTGAAATGTAAGTAAACTAGAACTTTTGTTAGTAAAGCATTCTCTTAAATGCTCAACACTACTAGTCTAGAAATGAAGCATAACGAAGAATTTCAATAACCAACTAAGACATTAATCTCTGCAGAGATTTTTATCAATCTATGCATTTAGCCCTTTAACTTCTTGATCTCCAAGCCAAAAGCACATTGACCCTGAATGGGAGAAAGATATATTTGTCAAGATAGTAAAGCACATACTATCCAACTTATTACAAGGTACATATTGATTCTCCAGTGCACCCCATGCAATGTGACTGCCATGGATTTATTGGGTGATTTTCCCTTTGCTTTGATGGGCAAAGCTCCACATACGTCCGCACCCAAGTACTGAGATCTTTGCATAACCTAGGAGGCATTGATGCACAAACTCGAGTTCCCCTTCAAGTTTATGTTCTTACCTAACTTGTGCAAAACCCTGAAGAGAAAGGGAGTCCCTTGACAACATGTTACCACTCAGATTAAGGTGGTACATGTGAGAAAGATTACCCATAATGGAAGGAATATTTCTTGATAGCTTGTTGTTCTCCAAATTCAAAGAGACTAGATTGAAAATTTTGCCATAAGCCACAAGTATTGAACCCGAGTAACCAGAACTAGCAGCTTGAGATCCTAAGCTTTATGATCTTTCCAAGTTCAATAGGAAATGAAGAAAACATTGGATTCTTATCTTTTATGAAGTACTAGAGGCTCTGTAAACTTCCTAGCGAAGGAGGGTACCTAATTGTAATCTTATTGTTATTGAGAGCTATGAACTCCAAGTTTTTTAGGTTCACAAGAGTTGTAGGAATGTGGCATCTAAGGGAATTAGAGCTCAAATCCAGCTTCTACAACGTCCTCAAATTTCTAAGGGATTATGGAATAGGCCCTCTAAGATTGTTGTAACTTGAATCAAGGCCCAATAATTTGCTTAAACTCTCCATTCCTTGAGAGATTTTTCACTTGAAATAATTATAACTCAAACCTAAAATTAAATGCATGATATTATTTAGCCTCCCCAAATCTAATAGGATTCTCCCATGAAGATTGTTTTGAGAGTGTCAACACCTGTAATTCCCTTAAGCTACCAAAATCCCTAGTAATTTCACCAATCAGACCCTTGTTAGCATGCATGCTCAACTACTCCAAATTGGGAGCCATCTTACAAAAATCCAAAGGAATTGTGATGTTCTCATGCATGAAGCACTGGAGCATAAAGAGTGCCTACAAATATGATAGCTTGAAAATTGAAATTGGAAACAGAGCATTTTTCTTGCATGAATGTTATCAGGAAATCTAGTGTCTATGTAGAGCTGCTAGTCCCACTAAGACGGGTGACTATCTTAGAAACAAACAGATTAAAGTTACTTTCGTTTTCCTTTACGAGAAGTATATAGGAGAAGAACAAAGAATACCAACCTTGATCTTTCGCTTGGTTCTCTGCTTGTTCCTTCTCCCCTTTGACAGATCTTTGCCACTCCTCCCTTGACCACTCCGCTTCAAAGAGTAACTGTAAAGTCAAAGTAGGATAATACCTTCAAAGTGCAGAGATCTACAATCATAAACAATATAGGACCAGATATATATTGACCACATACTTGTATATATTAGCAAACATACAAGAATGTGGAGGAAAACTTGAATAGCTTTATTGATATAGAGATTAGAAGAGAGGATTACAACCCATTGATCTGACCCAATGTCATCCTCTCAACATGAAAGCCCTTCTTCACCTCATGAAAAGCTTATATCACCCAACACTATGATATTCCACCAGGAAACCAACAACATTTCCTTACAAGATACAATATTCTATCCCCTAACCTCTAGATCTCTGGGATGAGGGATCCATATATAGATATTTGCAGACGCGTGAGTCAGCTCTGGGTTTTTGATTAGTGTCATTCCACTGATAGTTCTTGGTTCCACTTGGAGATTTCATTGATCTCTTACTCATCCCTGGGCGAATTCTGAGAGGCAAGTGTCATATGAGAAGTTTCTAGAAGATTCCTTGATCATCCACTTAGCAAATTGTCTCTGCCACTTGTCTATTCTCACTCATCACACCCTATAGAAGGACTTTTCAGTATGCATTGCACCTCCCATGTGTAGTAGGTGCGATGCATCACACCCTGACCATGGAGCAAGTGAGATGATCCAGTTTTGACCAGTTTTGAGTAGTTTTTCATGGAGAACTTCTGGGAGATGATGTAATCAGCTGACCTTGTTCCTTTAGGGTATGAAACAACACGTTTAGGGACTTAGAAGCCCTTGGTTTATGGACATATGTGATTGGGGTTGCAGTGCCAAAATATGTCTATAACAATGAACGATTAGGTTTGTACCCAAAATTAAGCCTGGAAACATGCAAGAAATTATCGTTCCCTTGTTTGCACTCCAAGCCTTGCCATGTTACTTGTACATAGGGACGTGATAGGTTTTTCTCCATTTGCATTTGCAAACATAAATTCGATTACTTCAAATAGAGTTTTTGTTTCCTTAGGATTCATTTTGGCATTTGAGACCTGTTAATATGCCTGGCCTCCATGATTTTTATGATGTGTTTTTACATGAATTCTTACCAGTAACAACAAAAACATGCTCACATTGTATTTAGAAGGATACATTGAATGTTCCAGAGAAAATAGATATACCAATATGAGAAACAAATCTAGTGCCTATAATGTGTTGTGTGGATTGGGATGTTAGAAAGCACTGGATAAATGTTTACATATTGTGAGGAGGTGATAGAGAATCCCAACGATATTTGGAGGGAGACATCAAAACTACTCAGTGTGTGTCTTCATGTCGTGCAAGGGTTGTCTTTGGCAATTGCAAGATCAATGTTGCTTTAATCAAATAAATTAAAAAATAAAATCTTTTATCATATCTTGTCATATTCTACCAACGTTTTGACTATTGAATATTTTATCATATCTTCTGCATATTTTTTGTATGCAATGAATCTTATGAGACTCCTGGTTAAAAATATTATACAACAAAGATTATTTGTGGGTTATCTTGCAAGTTGCAAATAACTTGATTCATAAAGTTGCATAAATGTCAATTTTCAAAATGACTTCTGTTGTGGATACTCTCATTACTATGAACAACCTTGAAAGTGAAGTTTTCCATCTCCGCATCTAATCATCAAACCACAAAGATAAGAAATCCCAATGATAGGGTTCAAACCATAATTACACGTCTTTAACATGCACATAATCCTTGAATTCAGCCAAATGAAATGTTAGTGTGAAAATGAAATGCATAGTTGAAGTGCTAATTATTTTTGCCTCACTGAGTATAATATTTAATGAGTTATCCTGTGTGCTAATGATACATTATTAGGGTGCCATTCTTGAAAAAATTGTGTATTTTAAATCGACTAGAGGCATCATGGTTTTTTATTCCTTTAGCTTGAAGTAATTAGGGAAAGCATTACAGTGGACTAGGATTGTAGTTTGGTTATAATAGTAGGTCCAGTGGGCTTAATGTAAAGATCAATTGCGTTTATCTACCAGTTTTGGATCAGGCTAGCCAAACTACCATAACTCTAGAATATAAATTTAATTTGATGCAATAAGCCTCCTTTCCACTGAGAAGTGATTGACATATAAAATAGTTAGTGATCAACTCGAATTCCAAGTCCCTACCCCATTTTTTAATCTTACATTATTGTTTGTTGTTGAGATCCTTAGAGATCACCTTTAGGATAGAGGAAATAGGAAGTATGGTCTATGTCCTTTACGGACTGTAGGATCTGTCAACAGGGTTTCCCAAGAGTTTCTGCTTCTTTATTTTAGACATGGTCTTTCATCAAGGTCCAGTTTCCTAAAAAAATCTATACATTTTGTTCAGGATTTTCTTCAGGTTTGTTGACGAGCTAGAATTTTCTGCCAACGGCAAAGGGGGATCTCCCCAGTGTAGGTTCCCAACTAGAGCCTACACTGTTTGCGTTAGGGATCCCTTCTGGTATGTAGGCTCGACTGCCATTCAAGGGTTTTGAGCGTGCTTTGAACAAAGGTAGTATGTGAACTCAATCGTAAGCATGGACTTCAATAATCATAAGGAAATAATTGAAAAATATATTATAACGTACAAACCATGAATATCCATACTATAAACAACATAAACCTTATGTAGAGCAACTCTTAGCAGGCTTAAAATAAGACTCATGTTTGACAAGATAAAGTGATTAACAATTGTAAAATAATTCACAATGATCAAACATCTATGAGCATAAATAAACATGCAGTCAAAACAGATTATACCAATACCAATGAAATAGTTCACCAACATGAGCATAGAGTTAGCGAATCAAATACCATCCATGCATAGCAACACAAAGTTTGTAGTATAAGACAACATATGAAGAGACTGCACATCAAAGGACTCTCAGGAACATCTAATCCATCAAGTGAAGAAAATACTCATGGCATTACGACATAAAATATTTGGGGAATCCAATAGTGGAATCATACAATCACTCCTTGTATTAATTAGAAGAGCATAAGTTATCTTAAGAAATATAATATATATATAGATTATATAATATATATATATATATATATATATCTCCAAAAATGCCCTCAACAAAAGGTCCTTACAAATGAGGCATGAGGGCGTATTTATAGAGTGAGGGTGACTCCTAGCCTACCCTTGACTCTTGAACTTCCTCATGACTCTTCATCTACCTGATGAGTTTTGGTATTCCACATGACCTTTCGTATTAAAAAAATGTTCTATGCTAACGAAGTACATAAATCACAAAAATAAGCCATCAACCTAATTTATTAATTTAACAATGGAAAGTTCTAGAATGTCTAGATCGAGCCGTTCTGTCAAATAGGTACACAATATGTTGTATTCTGCTGCAATGGGAGTGATGTTCAAATGATATTCATCATATCAGTGCAGGCACTTGAGTGCATCCGGGATGAGGGTGGTCCATTTGGCATGCACTTGGTCATTCAGGGTTACTACTTTGGTGTAAATCCTCACCGGTTCTACCACACAACGCATGATATTTTCTTTGGTGATTAGCATGTCCTCTGTATGGGCTTCTTGTTTATATGTATTTACAAATGCCTATACTTCCTTAGAGATCTCACCTTTCCTCCTTACCCATCTAACTTCTCCTATAGAGGGGACCCCATGAAGTTGGATCATAGATTCTAAGCCACTAAAAAGATGCCTGTAGTGTTGAAATGTGGAAACAAGAATATTCAAATTTAATTTGTCCTTGAATTAAATTGTGAATTAAAATCAAATTTATTCTTAACAACTACTTGGAAATGATTAATCAATTCATTTTGAATTAATTAGTTCGAGAAATTAAATTTAGAAGTATTTCTAAAGTCACGCAAGAGTTATCCCTTAAATTAAGGAGATAAGCCTTAAATTAAGGAGATTAGGTTGAGTTATATTTGAGCTGTAATTAGTTAACTCAGTTTACTGAGTTAAGTCTAGTTAAATTAGTTCCAAACTGTTTGAGGAACTAATAGAGAGTTAACACTCAATTGATGCATGCATGCACTTAACTAGTGTACTCCAGTTAACTGAAGATTCCCTCATCAAAAACTCATGCATGTCTATTCTGAGAAAGACCTAGTTAAGATTAAAGACAAAGATAGTGTACTATCAGTTGCATGTGTTTTCTTATAAAGAAAACTCATGCATGTAGAAGGAATCATTCCTTGAGGATTGTGTAGTTCTGACAGTGTGTGAGATCAGGAGATCATCCACTTGGTAAATCGACTTTTTCCACTTGGTTAAAGGAGATCATCCCAGAGGAACACAAGGAAATAGAAGCTTGGAGGGCAGATGAGAAGGATTGTGAGAAGCCAAGATTTCCTGTGAGCATATGTGAGGATAACTGTGAGAGCTAGCTAGGTATGAGAGCTAAGGATTTGTATAATTCCTATGTATTTCCACCTTGCATGATAATACAGATAGTGGGTTTTTTAGCGGAGGCTTTCCCCAAAGCATTTTCATGTGTATTGTGTGATGGATTCTTCTTCTTCTGGTTATATTGTTCAGCTTTATCTTTAAGCTTCCACAAATTGATAGTAGAAGTAGGTGATAATATTCTGCTTTGATTTATATTGCATTATCGGGTTAACCTACAACAAATTTTCTACATGGTATTGAAGCGAGGTTTGTAGAAATTTTATACATGGTATTGAAGCGAGGTTTGTAGAAATTTTATACATGGTAAAGGAGCTGTGAATAGTATACTAAGAAGAGAATTCAAAGTTGTAAGTTCGGGGTTGTAGGTGCAAATCGAATTCATATCATACTTCAAGGTTGGCCAATGGCGTTCTATGGCTTGAGACTCGAGTATGCCTTGGAAGGTAGCTCAAATTACATAGCATGGAAAGATAGAATGGAGGCTGTATTAAAAGACAATGGCTTGAAGGAATTTGTTCATCAAGAAATCCAAAAGCCAGCTTCAAGTAATGCACAAGAGTTGGTTGAGTGGAAGAAGTGTGTGGCGAAGGCGAGATAGATCATCCTTGAGAGAGTTCACGACCATATTGTCTCGAGTCTCCATGGGAAGGATACTCCATATTCAATGTGGAAGACATTGAAGGACCTCTACCAGAACAATAACGACCATATGAAATTGGCGCTCAAGGATAAGCTTCGAAGAATCAAGATGGAGAAGGGCGATACTATTTCCACATATCTGAACAAGCTCACCGCCTGTAGAGGTGAGCTTAGCAGTGTAGGAATAAATACTGTCGATGATGATATGGTGAGCCTTTCTCTCCTTGGCCTTCCAAAGAGTTGGAATAGCTACCAGGACTCTATGAATGGAAGGGAGAAACTGCCAGATTGGGAACAACTATGGTTAAATATGATGCAAGAGGAGATCAGGAGGAGCACATGAGATGGTTCTTCATCCAAGGATGATGATGAAGAAAATTTTACCTTAGCAAGTAAGGCAAGGAAAGGGAAGGGGAAGGCTTCCCATTCCAAATCAAATTCTTCTCATGGAGGGAAGAAGGTTGACAAGTCTAAAGTGAGATGCATTAATTGTCATGAGATGGGACATTATGCGACTAAATGCCCATCGAAGAAATCCAAGAAGGGATCCTCAGAAGGATCAGAAGGTGAGGCATTAGCCTCTCAGTTCGAAATGGACTTTACCCTTGTCGCATGCATGGTGTCATCGATGATGGGTTGTGTTTGGTATCTTGACAGTGGAGCCTCATTCCACATGATCAGTGATAAAATTTTATTCAATGCCTTGGAGGAGAAAGACCTCAAGATGCGCATAGAGATGGGTGACGACGAAAGGTATAGTGTTTCAAGAGTGGGCACAATTGCTTTTCAGAGGGAGCATGGAGCTCCTATCACCTTGATAGATGTAAAGTATGTGCTTGGATTGAAGAAGAACTTCGTATTGATCATGATGTTTGAGGACAAAGACTACAAAGTTGTCTGCAGTAAAGGAAGGGCATTCCTAAGACACATAGCCACAGGTCAGATCAAGAGGATAGGGATTCGAGTGAAGAATCTCTATAAACTAGAGGTAGATGATTATGCAGCATTGAGTACGAAAGCAGAATTGGTGCAAAGCCAAGACATTAGCGAGTTGTGGCACATGCGGTTGGGCCATTTTCATCATGGGGCTTTGAAGATAATGCAGCAGATATCTACAGGACTTCCCAAAGGTAAAGTTGAGCAAGTTGACACATGCAAAGGTTGTACCTTGGGAAAGTACACCAATTCTTCCTTTCATGATCGAGACAGTCGAGCAAAGGCTATCTTAGAGCGAGTTCATACTGATGTTTTTGGACCATTCTTGATGGAATCCACAACGAAGAAAAGGTATTATTTTATTTTCATTGATGACTATTCTCGTAAATGCTGGATTTATTTCATGCAGAAGAAGGACCAAAATTTCACAAAGTTTTGTGAGTTCAAATCTTTGGTCGAGAAAGAGTCAGGGAAGAATATCAAGGCCTTCAGAAGCAACAACAACGGAGAATATGTCTCTCAAGAGTTTAAGGACTTATGTGTATCAGAAGGAATTAAGTGAGAGTTGACGACACCTCATAACCCATAATAGAATGGGGTGGCCGAGAGGAAGAACATAACTATTGTAGGGGAAACATGGGCAATGCTGCATGACCAAGGCCTACCACTTCACTTGTGGGCTGAGACATGCAACACAATGGTCTATTTGTAGAATATAAGTCTGCATCACATACTTGGTGTTAGTCCTTACAATCTCCTAGGCTGAAAAGGAAATCAACAAGGGTAACCTCAAACCACTTTAGCTCAGTAGCTAGCCCTGCTAAGCATGAGAGGGATCTCTCTAAGTCTCTTATCAGTGATATGACTTTTAAGCAAATGAATTTTAGGCTAGATATGTGTATTTGTTTATGAAAATTTGGTTTTTAAAGGGTTTGCTGAACTTAGGGTTTGGAGCCACAAGTAGGTCAAGGCTGTGGGAATACAGGAGCAAGCATAAGAAGGAGCTAGATGTTATAAGCCATGGTGTAATTGGAGTATTTTGTCAGTGTAGTATAGAGGATATAGAATGGAATAAATTAATGAGCATTAAAAAATGATTTCATTAGCTTAAGAAGACAAAACATATAACCATGAAAACTTAGATAACAGAGCTTAATAACACAAGAATTATGAGTATTTTATCACAAGGTATTCATAAAGAGAAGAAATATAATGTATGTAAAGATGTTTAGACTATGATAAAACAAAAATAGTGAAGCACAAACACCATGAACTCACTGGGCTAGAGTTCCTTGAAAATAGCTGCAACTTGTATTTGTATTAGCTGAAAGATGATTACAATGCAAGCCTTCCTTCACAAAAAGTTCAACCCTCTTCTCTTGAGGTGAAATAGTAATTATAGACTCTCTTAGATCACTTTCCCACCTTCAAGAGTTAAATTCCTTGGTGGAGGAACTCACTCCAATATTCTCTCAACCAACAGGTGAGAGTGAGAAGGTGTAACTCAAACACCTCATGAAGAGTTTGATTAGGAGTTTTCTTCTTTTATGAGACCTAATGAACATAAAAAAAAAACCTATTATATGCATTTATTCATGCCTACATCACCTAGCCTCATAACTTGTGACATTACGAAGAGAATCTTTACTTTGACCAAGTCTGACTAAAAACTAGAAATTTTACACACTGAAATTTTACATTTGAAAACATAGAAAATGTAGAAATGAAATGCCAAATTTGAGCTGATTTTCAGGTGCCTTCCAGGGGTCAAAATGAAAATCAGGGAGAACGGTCAACTAGCCCTTCAAGTCTATTTTCCAGAACAATTTGAATTTCTGAATTTAGAGTACGGGAAGACCTTAAAAAATCCATTCTCCCAAGGTCACTCCAAAAGCGCAACGCCTGTCAAAAAATGGTCAAGAATGCCAGTTTTTTGCCACTATTTTGCCTTTTTCTCCCAAGCTAAGCGACCTTTGCGAAATCTGGGCAAATGGGTTTTTAGGATGCCAAGACCTTTCCAAAAATATAAACTTTTCTTCAAATGGATGCCTGAGGAAGAAGGCTTCCCAAGCCATACCCCTCTCTACCAACTGATGAAGGACAATGGTTTTGATAAGATTATGATGGAACAGGCTTGGAGAGTGCTCTTTGTCCTTCAACTGTATCTTCTCAGACATTTTTGAAATACTCTTGAACAAGTAATTGCACATGTTGAGTGGCTTTTGAGATGTGAAGTGCATCAAGAGGCGAATGTGATATGCATACAACCTTGAGAATCTACCTTCATAGGTAAAGAACCTCATGATGGTCTTCATTAAAGGAGAATACTTCTCAAGAAAATATATGAAAGGCATAAGGTGAGTATGTGTGTCTCTGTATGGAGTCTTTAAGAAGGGCTTATAGCTTTCAATATCTAGACTCATTCCCCTGAACCAGTATTCCCCATTATCTGGTAAACTGGTGGCTAGTGAGATGGAGGCCATTGAGAAGCTAAACTCAATACTAGCAATGAAAACAGTCTCCCCTTTTAAGTGTGTAGCCACCCAATCTATTTGCTACTCATACAACCCCGCTTCACTTACTCTTTTGCAAAATTCCAAACAGTGAACATCTTCAAAGCATTGTTTGATGAAAGGATAGGAGTTGATCTGATTGCAATCTGATGATTCATATATGGGAATCCTCCCTCTTTTGTGTTGTCTCTTTCTCTCTGGTGAAGAATCAATCTCCATGATGACACAAAATCTTGTTCTTTAGCCTTAGAAATCAATTTGACCAAGTTTGAAAGCAAGAATTTTGAAATTTGAGAAAATTTGGGTGATTTTCGGGCACTCTGTCTTGCACATAGCACAGTTCTTCTACACGTAGCGCAGTTCCTGCCTCAAAAGCATAGCGCAGTGTATCTACATGCAGTGCCTGCAATTTTTGACCAAATTCTCCTAGGGAAATGGATTTTTTTCTTGTTTAAGCGAGTGAGCTTGACGATGAAGAGTGAATGAGAGATGAATGAAAAGGTAGTGAATCATTTTGAGTTTATATAAGGGTAATTTCTTCACTTTTTCAAAAAGAGAAAAAGAAACTAATCCTCTTTTGTGAACTGATTTCACTTTTCTGAAGGTAGCTTTTACCTTGCCTTTGCAAATGTTCTTTTTGCACCTCCTGAATGCTGGTGCTTTCTTCATCTGAAACTTTTGATGTAATGAAAATGTGAATGAATCATGTTTCAATTCTTGAACTCTTTGCTCTTTCAAGTTTGACTTATTTCTGACTTTTTTTTATGGAAATGGTGGACCTTGGAACCCTTATGACCTAATGGATGACTTAAGACCTAATGGAATGATGATGATGACTTGAGCAATTTTCATGGTATATGACAAGCAACCAGCATGAGTGAAATTTTCAGACAATGACTCCATCTTGGATTGACCATGCAATGACCAAATTTGCTGTGTAAACCTAGTAACAGAAAAATTTGATGATGAAAACCTGAAAAGACCATGGTAAAAGCAATTTTTTGATTCAGTTGACAGGCTCACAAGACTGACACTGACATTGGCTCCAACTGGGGATGGTAGCTCCTTGGAGATGTCAAGAACACCGTAGACCAAGTAGCCTTATTCATTGGGTAATGGAGTCAACATGCATTAAAACTGATTTTTTCACTGACAAAAGAATGAAAAAAATGAAAACAATACCGACTGAAAGAGCCTTAGGGCCTTCGCTTCGGGATTCAAACTCTAATGGCAGTTATCTAAAATGCTAGAAGTAAAATACATACTGGTATGTACAATGATGATGAATTTTCTGGATTTTATACATAGTAGTGCTTGAGAAGCCTACTGTTATGTAACCAGCTCAAGAAAAAGATAGAAAAGATAGATCAACGCCTTAGAATTCAGCCTCTTCGAGGGGGCAACCTCCTTTACATTACATAAATGAACAATTCTTGGATGATACAAATGAAAAAACCTCCTTTCTATATATAGGAGTCTAAGGAGTCACAATATAACCCAGGCGACCTAACAATAATAATATAAAGCCACAAAAATAACAATAGAGGGGCACAGTAATAACAAAATGGGGACAATAGGGGCACAACAATATTAATAAGGGGTATAACTACAATAGTAATGGTTAATCACTAGTATTATAGGGACCCAACATGCCCCTCTCCTTCAAAAAAGTGTTGTCCTCAAGGCTTGAGTAGTTCTGGATACTTCTGTATAAAATTCTCATCCTCCCATGTGGAATCTTCAGCGGATAAGTTCTTCCACT
>APFE030186566.1:0-14159 GCA_000404065.3 Pinus taeda | reverse complement strand
CACAACTATAGTCACAACTGATAGCAATCTGATCCTCTAACACCTGTCCCTACTGAACTGAACATGCACTAACATGCATCTGAGTTAACTGATGTATTCTTTAGTTGCATTATGAGTTAATAATTAGTTTAACAACTCATCATTAGTTTATTTGCAGTTAGATTAATTACAACTAGTTTAACCAAGTCAAACTGAACACAACTCCATCAACTCCACAAAACTCAACTGATTGAGTTCTAACTAAAGTCATGCATGCAACAACTCAACTGACCCACAAAGAAAACGTATTTCCTTCTGACAACTGCATGTGCCACATCTGTAGCTCAATCTGAAGTGCTCCAAGAAAATAAGATAACATTTATAGTTTAAATATTATTATAAGCTAATAATATTTGACTGCTCTATAATTAGACTTGACAGTGTCACCGCTGTTGTCTAAAAATAGAAGTACATTTATTTTTGCCAACTTGACCAATCATCCATAAACAACACCCTGCAACTCATAGACATGATCCATATGTCTAAAAATAGACATAGTCTAAAAATATACTTTGCGCCATAATTTGCCTGCGGGCCCACTTAGTGAAGGCGACTCTTTTCACTAAGCTCCATCATCTTGTCGCAATCTCAACAAAACTTGTTAAAGTGAAATAGTTTTCCCTTGATCCAGATGGAAAGAAATAGAACCAAATCCCTATATAGGATATGTATAGTTGTCTCCAAGAATGATTTTCAAATCTGTCTCCTTCTCAACCAGATTTGAGAGAACTTCTTTATAACTAGTAAAGTACCTTGAGGTGCCACTATCAACCAACTAACTATCACAAGAATCTACTAGAGAGGAACTAGAAAGAGTAGAAACAAGAAAGTATTCTATTTGTGTTTCAATTGCAGTGTTGTCATACCTTGGGTTCCTTTAAGAATGGTAGCTTTCTTTACAATCAGAAGGAGCTTCCCTTCTTCCATAATCAATTTTTTTTGTACAATTGTTGTAGTTGGATCTAGGTTCTCTTTTTCTTTCTGTATAATCATGGGCATAGTGACCATGCTTATGGAAATTGTAGCATTGGGTTTTTGATAATTTTGTTCCATTTGAAGGAATTGTTGGATATGGGAGCAGGATTTCTCGAACAACGATGACCTCTTCTTCCTTTATGCTTGTTTCCTTGGACAACAAAGTTAGTATGTTATCCCTCCTTATGCTTAGGATTTCTTCCTCTAAAAATCATTCGAGCCTCTTCTTGACTACACTTTCGCAAGATCTCATCAAATGTTGGAAAATTGTCATTGTTGTTGATGGTGGTAATACAAGTTTCTTAAGATGCAGAAAGACCTCCAAGTATAATCAACAAAAACTCCTTATGAGATACAACTTCTCCAACTATAGATAGCTGATCTTCAATTTTAAAGATCCTCATGAAGTATGCTTAAATGGTATCTCCTTTGTTCATCTCAATATCCTCGAGCTGATTCTTCATAGCAAGAATTTGGCTCAAGTCATGCACTTGATATATTCCAATCAACTTATCATACATTTCTTTGGATTTATTTAAGTTGGAGACATAGGTGATGAGATGGTCTCCAAGAGAATCAAAGATAATCTTTTTAGCCTTGACTTTTTATTTCTTGTATCTAGCCTTGATGGTAGGATCAAAGTTTTTTGCTGCTTTTTCTACCTCTCCAACATACTTAATTACATCATGTTCCTCAAGAGTAATATCCAATATGGCATTCCAAGGTAGGAAATTTAAAGCTTCAACCAACTTATCTTCATTCTTAAAGTGGGAAGACATCTTGATTTTCTCAAAAAAAATTTAGTAGCAAGTAGGAGTAGCAGGAAATATTTCAACAACAAATAGTGTTATAGCACCATTTACCACTCTTGGTAGATTTGCTTCTATGGTTATGGCCTAGGGAAACCATTCCTTCTAGAATTGGTCCAAAATTCTAAAAAACAGTGTTTTATTTCCCATACGCTACTTTTCCCTGTATTAAAAGCGTGTACACGTGGTTTAGTATATCCCCAACCCGCGTATATGTGTTAAAACACTAAAAAATAAATAATATCCTTAAATTTGGGTGGAGTTTATGGGTTTTACCTGTTACTCACCTAATATAGCCCGTGGCCCAAATGTTTCCCAACTGAAAAAACTAATTTGGAGAAGTATAAATAAACCTCCATGGGAAGTTCTAAGGGGAGAAGAGATGATATATTGATATTATAGTTGATTAATCCTTGATCGAGTCTGATACAGTCGCATATACACACTTGTTTCCTCAAATAGACTTGCGTATACCCGAGTTTCCTGTGTTTGAAACGCGTGTGCATGCCTCTGTGTATTTACATAGTCGCGTATACATAATTTTGAATTGTTTTTTCAAAATATTTTGTCCAGTTAGGTCTGTTTCCTGGTGACTTCTGCTATTTTCTGGTCATCCGCTGTCTGTAGAACTCTGTTCTCTTGCAAGTTTTCAATTTCGAATCTCCTTCTCAGTGAAAAACCTAGTTGGCCTAGGATTGCTTTTTGAGTAAGGTTTTGGTTTGTGTCTTGGGTTCAAGGCTTTTGTCTAAAATTCTTGGATGTTCTAGCTTTCTAGAACAAGAAAGTGGTTTCAGTTTCATTTATAACCCAAATTTCAAACTACTTTTCTTTTCTTTCCCTTTTGGTTGACCTTTTTGTTTTTATTGATTTTTGAGTGTCTCTTTGGAAATCTTGAAGGTCTTTCTTGACCTTTTTTCGGTTTTATGAAATCTTTTGCTACTATTTAAATCAGTTTGTACAAGTTTGTAGTCCTTCTCATTTCAAGTTTCATTTATTAATGAGGTTTATAACTTGCAGAGTTTGAGGACTCTTTGTGCTTGTTTCTTGATTATGAAATTTAGTAGTTCTTTTTCCGACCTCGAAAATTTCCTTGGGTTTTTAAAAGAAAAAGACAAAAACATAGCTTTTGCCTTTCATTTTCTTTCCAAGCTTTTGGATTTTTGGTTTCTTTTGTTTTGTTTTTTAGGAATTGTGAACTTTTTCAATTTGTTGTCCTTGGTTTTGAAGGAAATTTGTTATTACATTTTTTCCTTCTTTATTGTCAAGTTGGCTTATTGACCTTATAAAGAAGCACATTTTCTTATTGTATTTGTATTCATAGGATCTTGCATCGTCATTTAAATTTTCATTAGGTTAATTTGCATCATAAGAATTCCTAGTCTTTTTAGATTTTGGGCGTGTGTGGAGTGTTTCTGAAAAAGAAAAGAAAAAGAGTATTTTTCTTATATACTTTTTCGTAGAACCAAGTAGAAATCCATTTTCATCGAAAGAAAATAACTGAATGCATATAGTTAAGTTTCTATTGATTTATTTTGCGTCAAAAACATCATAAGTTTCACTCTCGTTATAACTTTGACTTAAAGAGCAACCCTCTAAAATCAAGCGATTTAATAAAAAGAACTAGAACTTTTTAATTTGTCATTAACAACACCAACAAGTTTAAGCTCTTTAGGGCCTTGGAATAGGTGAGTGGAGAGTTAACTCTCCAAGGCCACTCAAAATATCAAACATATAAGTTGAATAATGAGTGAAATCCATTGTCGTTAGAAAGACTAGGAAAGCTCATGACTGGGAGTCAAGCACAAGGGAGAGTGAGACAAGGAAGAGAGATACCCTCTCTCCTTCTTGTTAGATTCCGCTTCAAGACTGTTCCACCTGAATTTTGATATGAACTGGTGCCCATAGTTGCCATTCCTAGGGATCACATAGGTGGCTATGGAGGGGAATCCATTGGCACCTAAGGAAGACTTTGCATCACATTCATCAGTATTTCTGGAGGGTACCCTTGCGAAGCTTGGGTTCTTGCACCGACAAAGGCTGTTGTTTGGGGGCTAGCGTAACTATTTCTATTACCTTCGCTAGTAGGCCTAGGTCGTCATTATCCAAGATTGTTTTCGGAAGGTCCTTGATCTTCGCTTTCTTTTATTTTGGTGTATGGTCCTTTTCACTCGGAGCAGAAGTACTTGGAAGTAGTTTGATTGACTGTATCTTTAAGGACTTTTAGAGAGTGTTCTTTGTTCCTAGTTGGCCTAGCTTTACAAATTTTTTGAGTCTTTAATTAGCTCTCTTAAAAATAATTAAGAGTGGCTTATCGAACGGTTCGTCGGTCTAGGAGGCTTTGTGGGCTTTCACCTACAAGTACTGAGCCTTCTCCTCGAAGGTGTAGGAACAATTCTTCTAGTGATTTCCAATAAGTAGCAATAGACGCAATGAAGATTGATCCTCTGGTTGAAGTTATCGATTCACATAATAGACTTGGTATAAGTAGAGAGTTGGAGAGGAACACTCCAATCCTTTCTAGAGTCCTCTTCTAGTCGGAAGACGTTATTGAGGTTGAAGAGCTTCCTGAGTCTCTTTTGACTCCTAAATCTCCTCTTCCTCCCAATCATCCAAACATTTTATTATACATTGGGACTCTAATCAACAGGCCTTTGAGCCTAGGTCTATTTCAATCTTTTTCTTCGATGACCACTGTTGGGAGCATGGCTTCCACCATGAGTGCTAATAGTATGAAAACTCATGTATTTGTACAAGGAGAAGGAATGATTTCCATACCTTCTGTTACTCCTAGCACTGCAATATTTGGCTCTACCTCCATTCCATCTTCGAGTGGGGGCACCCAAGCTTTTGCCTCTAGCACTGGTTTTATCCCTTTTGGAATACCGACCAACACAATTCCTTCAATTCCATTAAGTTTTCCATCAGTTTCCTCCACATCTATGACTTCCATGGCAAGTGGGTCAGCTTCTTTTCAGGGTTTCCCTTTTGGTAGTGGTCATATACCACATTCTAACCCATCTTTAGGATCAATACCTTTTCCCTCCATGGGTCAAAGTTATAATCCTTTCCAAAGATGGACAAACCCTGCATTTAGTAGACTTGGAGCCAGGAATCAATTCTCTTTCAGCCAACAAAGGAATATGCTGTATTCTTCCATCAGTTCATTCTAGAGTTTTTCTCACTATGCTCATGCATGGAACCCTTATCAAGGGATCTCTGCTCCATTCAACACCTCTCTTGGGGGAAATTTCACTGGATATGGAAATTTTTCGACCGGGGTTGGTCAAAATTTTATTTTTTCTGGGCCACAAGGAGCTCCTTATGGTTTAGGTGTTTCTACGAATTACTTTAGGCAACTTGGTGCCTTCACAAATCCAGGGTATTCTTTTCAGAACGTTGAGAATTCCGCCCAAACCGGGTGGAATCCTCAGGGTCCTCCACGATTACCTTTTCGGGAAACGTTAAACTTGCCAGATCTTTCTAAATTGACTAATGATTCGATTAGATATAACCTGGACTGGCCTTAGGTTCCAACCAAACTTCTGTCGGATATACCCTAATTCGAAGGGAAGACCGGTGAATATCCAGGTGACATATAACTACTTTCCACTTATGGTGTTTGCCAAAATCTCTGATAGATGATTCAATCAGGTTGATATTATTCCAACGTACATTAAATGGAAATGAAACTAAGTGGTACATTGAACTCCTAGGGGGAACCTTCGCTTCATTCAGTGATTTGGCTACAATATTTTTGAACCATTTTCATTTGCTTGTCCGTTATGATGCTGTAACTGAGCTATTGGATAATTTTCACTAGGACCAGGAAACCCACATTTTGGATCATATTCAAGAATGGAGGAGAAGGAAGAGGTTGATTAAAGCTGATATTCCACAATAATTCCTTCTTGAATGGTTTCTTAAATATTTACAATCTAAGGATATATCACTCTTCGGTGTGTTCACCGAAGAACAAGTTATTTTTAAAGCCCAACAATTAAACTTATATATTCTCAATTTGGGGTTCTTCAGAAAATTCTGCCTGATGCTCCTAAGTCCAAGGTTGATTTAGATAAGCTGAAGCCAGGTCCCCATGCCGACGGGCTAGTCAGATCGATTGATGCTAACATGACCAACCTACTAAATCAATTGCAGCAGTTGTCTTTACAAACTAGCTCTTCTATGCAGGCATCACCATCAGTTCCTATGACTTCTCAACCTTCATCTATAAATGCTGTCCAAAATTATAACCCCAAAGGAATCCAATATTCCAATGGGAAGAAAAAAGGATGTGGTAGGAAAAATAATCAGGATGGGAAGGGCAATGAAAAAAAACTCGATAATGATGCTAGAGGGGGTAAAAAAGAGTCTAAAAAGAAAGTAAAGTTTCCATGCAAGTTAAGCAATGGAGATCATTTGACTCATCTTTTCCCTAAGATCCAATATTTTCAACCCTTATTAGTTTAGCAGGGGTCCTCTAGCTCTCAGGCTGTGCTAACTAACCCTTTTCCCTAAGGGAAACAATTACTTGTTGGTGCGAACTCTAGTACTGGTACCCCTGCTAGGGGAAATCAGGAAGGGGAAATGCATCAAATGTTTACATGATGAGTTCACATATTGACATTGCTACATGGTCACATCATTATGGTGAATCATAATTTTCCAAGGCTAAGTCTTCTCCTGATGTTTCAGAGCCACTCCATATCGAGAGGCCCGTAGTTAAGTCTATACCTCGGATGCCGAAAGGCTCCACAAAATACTCGACCATTAACCCTAATGCTAAGGTAGCCTAGAACTACTCGATCGTAGAAGATCTGGCTCAGAGTCCTTGTGTTATGTCGGTGTTAGAGGTACTCCATTCGTGCCCAACACAAAGGAGCTCATTGCTTATTGCGATTGAAGCAGTTGATCCAAAAAACTCTCTTGTGATTACATTTGGCATGTCAAACATCAAGAAAAGACTCCCACATCATATGGCTTTTCAGATTAAGTCGACGTATTGAAAGACCAATATCTTTTGAACTATAGTTGATGAGGGAGCCTCCACATGTGTAATGTCCATATCATGTTGGAAAGCTATTGGATCATCTTAGGGTGTTCATTCACCTAATCTATTGAAAACCTTTGATGATCATTCTCATAGACTACATGGGATTATTCCAGCCTTTCCCATCTGTGTTGGGGGTAAGGTGGTAAATATTGAAGTAGAGATAGTTGATGTGAATCTGGATTACAATCTCCTTTTAGGTAGGAGTTGGATTTATGAGATGGATGCTATTGTATCGTCGTTATTTTGCATCCTTTGTTTTCCTCATGAAGGGAGAATTGTAAAGGTTGATCAGATGGATTATTCTCCAAGTGATTCCCATGCATCTTCTAAATCTACTATTCCACTAGTGAGCAATCCCAAGCAACCTATAGAGAATTTAGGAGTTGTAATGTACTCTTCCTTAGTGGGTACCTTTGATTTTCTTGCTCCTATAGATAGAATTAATGCTATTTCATCCTCCAAGGCACCTTCTCAAAGAGAGTTCTTTATAACCCATTATTTTTCGAATCCTTGGCCCTTAACCTCATCTACCACCACATTAGATGAGGGGAAGGTGTTACACAGTATTTTGTCACTGTCCCTGTTACCCCTTCTCCTGCACATTGGAGGACTTATTCCGGGACCTGTGAGAAGTGACATAACCTGAAAACACTTTCATTGTATCCGCTTGAGTATGAACTTCATATGCCCTGAAGACACCTTCTGCAAAATACCCATAAATATAACCCTTTTTCCATTGGCGCTGTTCCACAGTGTATCAGTCGCACCAATGGGGGAAATCCTCCAAAGAGGGCGCGCCAGCTGGCCCTCTATATCAGAGTCACACTAGCGCTAACCCAGTTGGGTAAAGTTTTTAACAAACAAACTTCCGAAGGTTCTTCCTAACCTATTCATGAACTGATTCTAGTTTGAGTTAGTTCATTTGGGCTTTGAATCTCCCAAGGAGGGAAGTAGTTCTCCACCTCTCATGGAAGCTTCCTAATGATAAGGACAAACCCATGAATCTTGTGGATGATCTTATCTCCTTCTCCTCCCTCTATATAAGCTTGTCTCTTTGCCTTTGACAAGCTAGTTAGTAATTCTACTCTTCAAGCTCCCAAATCTAAGTCCCAAAGTCTGAGAATTGCTAAGCTCATTGCTACAAGAGGCCTTGTTCATCCCCATAAGGCTATATCTTTTAAGGAGGAGATCCATGTCCAAGTAATCAAGGAGAAGAGAGGCTTGTTCCCCATCCCCTACAAGCTTTGCAAGGCATGTGTTGCTGATCACCCAGCCAAAGGGGAGCTTTGACGTCAGAACTTGGTTGTATTCTCTTTTGTTTATTCAATAATAATAGACGACTATCATTATGGTTCCACTCATATTGTCTTTATAATGATGTTTGAGTTGTATCCTTTCTGACTGATACATAGTTGCATTTCTTGGATTTTATGCTTGTATTTGTCTTGCTCTTTGCATGTGCAGGTGTCTGTTCATGAGGATCGTGAGGATTGTGACCAGCTGAAGCGAAAGAACGGGAGCGACGACTCTTCTACGAATACTAGTGTTGGATTCGAGGTAGGCCCTCATCATCGGTCTTTACTTTGCAATTAGGAACCTGCGTGTTGGCGTTGTTTGATTGTTGCTAGACCCCATTTAGGCTAGTGGGATCGCCTCTGTCTGTAGAGGGGATTTACCTGTACAACAGAAGGTAGGTGAAATGGCATGTCCTATGTCTGTAGTGGAAATTTATTATTAGTCTATTTTTAACACTGCAGACTCTGATCCTACTCCTTTTTCACCAGAGGAGCTGTATGGGGATGTGGCTCCGACTTGGAATCTAGATTTGAATTCTGCTCTGGATTGCTTAGATATTGTCTTTCCATCTGAAGAAGCAATTCTAGAAGCAATGACGGGTATGGAAAGACCATGGAATGATTTACATCATCATTCATATTTCCTCCCTCATCTGCAAGAAGTTGAACCAAGTCTGTCTAGTTCTTCATCTACTAGTGATGTTCATGCAGTTTTAAACCCTTTGGCTCCAACACAATTTTCTGCCAAAGGTAATATGTCTGTTATTTCAAAATCTGTTCCAGTGAACATCTCTAGGAATCCCAACATTATTGAAAATGTCTTCATTGGAGCTGATTGTTCCCCTGAAGAAATTCAAACTTATACTGATCTCTTTAAAGAGTTTTGTGATGTGTTTGTTTGGTCTTATGAGGAAATAACTGGGATAGATCCATCTATAGTCCAACATGAGATCAGGACATATGAAAATGCAAAACCTATTCGTCAGAAACTTCAATCGATAAACCCTAGAAAAGTAGCAGATATCAAAGCTGAAGTTGAGAAGTTGCTTAATGTGGGTTTCATATACCCCGTTACTTTAACTGAGTGGGTCTCTAATCCAGTCCTCATAGACAAAAAGCAAGGAACGATCTGTGTATGAATTGAATTTAGGGACCTAAATAAGGCTTTTCGTA
The DNA here is from genome assembly GCA_000404065.3 of Pinus taeda. NCBI lineage: Eukaryota > Viridiplantae > Streptophyta > Pinopsida > Pinales > Pinaceae > Pinus > Pinus taeda. The sequence goes on along the minus strand of APFE030186566.1, from coordinate 4,818 downwards.
AGGACAATTACCCCACACCCTTTATTGTTCAGATTATTGATGAATGTGTGGATAACGAAATTTTCTCGTTTATGGATGGATTTTTTGGTTATAATCAAAATTACTATTCGTCTAGAAGATCAACATAAGAAAGCTTTTATTTGTCCCTAGGGTACATTTGCATATAAAAATATGCCTTTTGGCCTCAAAAATGCTGGAGCTACTTTTCAACATGTCATGTCATATGCTTTTCATGATATCAAGCACATTATCAAAGCTTATTTAGATGATTTAGCTGCTCATTCTCGAAAGAGAATAGATCATCCTAAACATCTTCGATTGATTTTTGAACGATGTCATTTTTATAAATGGGTTGAATCCGAATAAGTGTGTTTTTGCCGTCACATCTGGTCGGTTGTTGGGATTCATCGCGTCGAATGAGGGGATTCATGTGGATCCCTTAAAGGTTGCGGAAATACTTCAGTTGCCTCCCTCGTTCTCTGTACGTCAACTTCAGAGTCTCCAAGGAAAATCAAATTTCTTGAGGATATTTATAGCCAATTATGCCGAGATCACAAAGGGATTTATGAGATTGCTTAAGAAAGGGGTCCCATTTCTATGGGATGATTTCGTGAAACGCTCTTTCGATGCTTTGAAAAAAGCATTAACCTCTGCTCCTTTATTGAGTCCACCTGATTATAGTAGAGACTCCCTTTTGTATCTCGTAGTAGAAGAATCAACTATTGGTATGGTTCTGGTTGAGGAAGATGATGCCTTATGTGATCACGTAATCTACTATCTGAGCTGAGGATTAGTGGGTTATGAACTGCGCTATTCTCCTATTGAGAAACTAGCTTTGGCAACTGTCCATGCTATCCAACGGCTTAGACATTATATTCTTCTTTGAAAAACTTTCTTCTTAGCAGCTGTCAACCCATTTCAGTTTGTTCTCAGTAGGCGAGTGATTGGGGGAAAATATAATAGATGGATTGTAATTTTACACGAATTCGACCTCGAATTCATGTTGGCTAAGTCTAAGAAATCTTTAGTATTTGTAGAGTTGATCTCAGAGTTGCCTTGTAAGGAAGAAATCATTTATGAGCAAACTTCTCTTGATGAACATCTGTTTCTTATTTCCTTGCAAGATACTTGGTATGGGGATATTATTATATATCTCCAGACTTCTAAGTTTCCGCTCTCTTTTTCAAAGGATGAACGTAGAAAATTGTGTCACCTCGCTAAAAGTTATATTATTATAGGTGACACTTTATATCATCGTGGGGTTTATTCAATCCTTAAACGTTGTTTAACCTTGGAAGGAGCTGAGTTTGTGCTTAATGATTCCCACAATGGAGCTTGTGGTGGTCATCTATCTGGGCTTGCTACAACCCAATTTTTTTCTTCAAGTAGGCTACTTTTGGCCTTCAATCTTCAAAGATTGTATTGAAGTGGTCAAGAGCTGCCATCCCTGTTAGGTTTATGCTCGGAAAATGCTTGCACATCCAACTTTGCTTTTCCCTGTGATATTGATTTTAATACTTGGGGTATTGATTTTAATACTTGTAATCCGCCTTCGATAGGAAATCACAAGTATATCATAGTAGCTGTAGACTACTTTACTAAGTGGGTTGAGGCTGTGCCTACTTTCAAGAATGATGGTGAAACAACATCCTTGTTTCTCTTCAATCGAGTTATTTCTCAATTCGGTATTCCTAAATAGATTGTCAATGACCATGACCATGATAGTCACTTCCAAAATCAAATGATGTCTGAATTGGCTCTCAATTTGGGTTTCTGGCAGAAGCATTCATCTCCGTATTATCCTCAGGACATTGGGTAGGTTGAAGTCGTGAACAAATCCCTCAAAATAATCCTACAAAGGATGATTAAAAAATCTAGATACAATTGGGACATCATGTTATATTCGACACTTTGGGCATACCGAATGTCAGTTAAGACTGCCACTGGTTTTACTCCCTTTCAACTAGTTTATGGGTTGGAATCCATTTTTCCTGTGGAATGTGAAATTCTTTCCCTTAAATTGGTTGTTGAAATTCTTCCCAATACTTCTAGTCTTGAAGAACGCCTCATTCATTTGGAACATCTCGATGAGTAGCGTCAAGATGCATCCATAATCAATGAAGCTCACAAAAAGAGGGTAAAAACTTAATACGATAAAGCTGTCTGTCCTAGAAACTTTTTTTGAAGGTGACCTTGTCCTGGTCTACGATCAAGACAAAGATTCCTTGGGGGCAGGAAAGTTTAAATCTATGTGGTACGGTCCCTTTATTGTCAATTTATTTTGAAAAAGGGAGCTTATGAATTGATTGATTTTGAAGGAAACAAGTTGGCAAAGCCCAGAAATGGGCTCTACCTTAAGAAGTACTTTGCTTAGGCTTCAACCTAGCATTTTCTTGATTGTATATATTGTATCATTGTACATATATACTATCAATTTTAGTGATGTCGATATTTTTGATCTGCTTTGGCAGGTATTGATGGACGATTTGATATATCTAGGGTTCGCTGATGGTGCCAACATACACACCCAGACCTTGCTTCTGCGGCTTGGGTGATTTATTATCCATCTGGCCATTTTTTGGTTTTGAGAGGAGTATATATTGGTCCCGCTTCAAATAATATCGACGAATATACTAATGTTATTAATTTACTACCTAAGGCAATATCTCTTGATATTGATTCACTAATAATTTATTTGGATTCACAACTGGTGGTATCTCAACCAAATAACATCTATCGTGTGAGAGACCCTTATCTATATCGCCAATTTATGAGAGTGTGTTTATTACAAATATCATTTGTCTATAAGACATTTGTTCATATTTCACAATCAGAAAATTCATTAGCAGATTCTATCGCTAATCAAGCATTGGATTGGCATATAAATCATTCATCACATTAAAACATCAAGAATAATCAAAGTATCATCTGTATATATATGATCATCATGATAAACCATCTGTATATAGATAGATTTTTGTGTCCAAAATAATATACAAAATCGGGACAAAATGTCCTACAAAATTAGGGCTTATTCCCATCATCATGGCTAATAAAAAAATATCTGATCATCTATCTAGCAATCCTACTCAGGATGAGCAAAAAGAAAGAAAACGATGGCATTGGCCACATGTCGAAATAGTTGCACCCAATCCCGTGGTACACCCACCATGCGTTGTTACATCTCCTCTGGTAGGTCCTCTATGGACATCATGGGTACTTGGAGAGTTAACCTCACCAAGTTTCTCTAGACTGCATGGAGGGTCCTCTCAGTCTCTGTTGCGGCCCTTCGGCATCTCTTTTGCGATGCCTATGTCGAGGAAGACCATCAGGTCTCATTGGTCCAACGTCTGTGTCATGATCAATAATTTTGTAAGTGTTTCGTCTCATCAAAAATATTTTTTAGTTCATTTATATTGAAAATCCAAAAAATATTAAAATTCAAAAATCAAACATCATTAATACCTATCGCACCCCATGTTGCGTCTGGTGGAAACACTAGATCTGGATCTCCTCTGAAATCCATTCCGGCATAAGGGTAATCTTTGACTGCAATGACCTGTTGTTCCCACCAAAGGTAAAACTCGTCATCAAATGTAGTCCTAGGGACCTCACTGTCCCTTAGCCGCTTCATTAAGTCAACCCACTTCCCCATCCGTGGATCTCTTGGATTGCTGATGGTGGATAATATCTTGGGACGAAGAGTAGGTACTCTCTCAAAAAATAAGGGACACAAGATGGTTTCGTATCCAAAGTTCCGTGTCTGACCTTTCTGGGTAGAAGTAATTTTTGTTTCATATTCGCTAGCAGAGGTGTGCACCAATCGAAGAACGGGACATTATTGCCATAATTGATGACAACTAGAGTCAGTTGTGTTGTCCTTGAACAAAGCAGTAAAAAAATAAATCTTTCCTTTGTTGGGATAGGCTTTAGTTTGATTTAAGAGAGCCTTAACCTTGTTATTGAGTCATTACTCCTCGATTGTTTATCTCTTCCAATCATATGGAGAGTTTGCTTATGCCTCCTATATGAAAAACTTATACAAAGTTATCATATACTACCATGTAGTCACATTTGAGTCGTGCTTTTGTTCCAGGGAAGTAAACGTGAGTCAGCCTTTCTGCAGTGTCTCTTGACCTATTTTTCAGTCGGCCATCCCTGGTTGTCAGAGTCATGTTTGTTATCACATCAACTATTTGGTCCTTTGCTCATGCTGGTTTAAGAAGGTCTCCATTGAATTCTTTCTGTGGGTCTTGCTCTTATCAACTACGACAAATTGCTCTGAGAGCAGATCTAGAGCCGCACCCTGGCCCTATTTTCATTATTGATAGGTCACCTTGTTCTCAGCATCAATCAATATCATGGGTCTTTGATTGAGTGGTTTCCCTTGTGTTCAACGTTAGTTTTAATTATCACACATTAGGATTCATGCAGTACCTTAGTTTCCATTTGACCCTATTTGTGGATTCCTCGCTTCTGTGTCAGCTTTCATTATTGGTTGGTTCAGAGGGTTTCTATCATGTGCTAGCTATATCTTGTGTATGCCCAAAATGTGCTTTGGTTGGGTTACTACATCTTTATGCGTTCGATTCCTTCCACATTATTGGCCTACTGGTTACACTCATGCTAGATTGATGAAGGATGCCTTAATGTCTTCCTTCTAGAGGATCTTTTCCCATCGACTTCAACTCATTTCTTTGGGATTAAGATCTAGAGTCCATTTGGTAGTACTTTAGGGTTTGCAGTCATTAGTGGTAGACTCCTTCACTATCGATAGTGGGAAAACATCATTATCTCCTGATTGATAGATTCTTCCAA
>APFE030186562.1:301759-365637 GCA_000404065.3 Pinus taeda | reverse complement strand
AGGTAGACCAGCATCGCTCAGAGCGCCAATTTTAAGAAGGGGATCAGGTCTTTTTATGGCTCCAACCATATAAGCAAACATCACTCAAAGACAAGGGGTGTCCGAAACTCTCTCCCAAATTCTACGGACCATATCAAGTACTTCAGCGCATTGGAGAAGTGGCCTACAAGTTGGCTTTGCCACCTACTGCAAAAATCCATCCAGTTTTTCATGTTCATGTCTCATGCCTCAAGAAAGTGATTGGGAACAATTGCAGAATTTAGACTAGTCTACCGGAATTGGATGAAGAAGGATCCATCTGGCTTCAACCGGAACAGGTCCTCAACACACAAGTCAAGCAAGTGCGCGGCCGCATGATTAAGGAAGTCCTAGTCAAATGGAAAGACACCTCTCCCGAAGATGCAACTTGGAAGCCAGCCACTATTCTGCAGCAGTTTCCGCAGCTTCAGCCTTGAGGACAAGGGTAGTCTTAAGGGGGTGGGCATGTTAGGGTCCCACCCTAACCCCCTTATCTATGTGATGGGACCACGTCATAGTCAAGAGTCAATAAAGCCCATATTAATAATTGTAAGTGGTTAATCTGCAATTAATAATGGAACCACAGTTAGTTGCAAATGGGTCATAGTATTAGATAGATGGTATTAGTAATACGCGGTATTGGCCCGTGGTATTGCACGTAGGAGTCATATATAAAGGATAGAAACTCCCTCCGAGGAGCATCGTGTCTTATTTTGTAATCGAGCTCTGCTCTATTGGAGTTTGCCCCCTCGAAGAGGCCAGTGAACATTACTCTCTGAATAATAAAATCATTGCTATTATGTTTTCTGGGTATCTTTTCTTCACATATTTTGTGTTCTGGGTCTCTTTTCTTCACATATTCTGTATTTGGGTATCATTTGCAGGTTAAGAGCATAACAGTCTGACGGGTCGATTTAGTCCAACTGTGCCTACCTTCATGTAGGTCGCTTCGCGCACTATCCTCACCTGCGAGACCTTCATGATCTATTAGGATATATCCTTCGTACAACCCTAACTAGGGGTTGAGGTGATTTCGCATTGCTATGGTAGCAATCTCCACTATTTCCCCAAGTTACATTACGTATCTTACTTATCCTCTTATATATGTTAGTCAACTTTGCGTAACGAGATAAATTAACTTATATTCACTTAATCAACATAGTCATATATGTTCACACGTCATATAACCAATAGAAATATAATTTATACCCAATACATTCAATGCAGAATACAATAAATAAGTACACTGGAATGGTATAAAACTTCTCTTTATTAATGCTTCAACAATTATAGACTCGACTCGCCCTAGCAACTTAGCTGCAGGGGTCCGTGCACTTAGCTGTAGAGCCTTCTCCTATTGTACAACCCAAAGACTCGACTTAACCCTTATATCTTCCACTATCCTTCTATTCCATGATCACTCTAATTCTTAGATGATCATTATCTCTCAGCTACTTAGAGCCTCGCTCTATTGATACAATCCCATGGTCCGCAAACCATGGGTAGATCTTTAAAGCTGACATTACATTACAAAATTGAGGGTGGACAACCCTATGACTTATTTACAACTTCGCACTCTGCGCCCACAAAATGCGGAGTCTTTACATCAGATTTACAATTTTTAGCCAAAATCTGGGCTTTAAGCCCCAAAAATTCCCTTGGGGGATCCTGTGCCCAAGATTTTGTAAGTGTGACTTTTGCTTGATTTTGCATCTGATAGTCATTAGAGAGTACACATGGTTTCATTAAAAGCAAGTGGTGTTGTAAGATTCCCAAAGTACAAATGGACAAAAAGGAGAGAAAGTATATTTATGAGAAAGTGATACTTTGCTTTAGTATGAGTACCTTTCCTTTAACAATGCCCTTCCTCCTATATGAAGATAATTTAGATGAGGAGATTGGGATACATATTGACATGTTAAAAGTAAGTTTAAGATGAAGAGTTCCATATTAGTTGGTACATTTTTTCCTATGTATGTACATGTTTTTAGTCAATTATTAGTTAATGGTTTAAATATATAGTAAATAGATTACAAATTTATACATAATTAGAGAGAGAATCTAAAAACAAAAATAAGTAGATAACATGACACATATAAAGATGATATAAAAACTAAATAATGTAATTTTGGTCGATCTCTTTGTGCCCCATCTTGATTCCACATTCTCTAATATATCTTATATGTTTGTTACTACACCTTGAGAGGATGGTAGTGAAACCTAATTGCTCATTTATGTCAAATATATAAGTGAAATTAATGGTAAGAATTCTTGTTTAACATAGACTTCAAGGTTGTGATTGTTAAAGAATTGGCCATTGGAAAACTACCATGCAATGAATCTTTTTGGGTTTTTGTTGACCACTTAATATTAAATTTGTTTATTTGGATTCAAGATTGGGATTGTTAAAGTATTAATCAGATCACAACTATGCAATAAAGCCTTTTTGGTTTTTGTTGATTATTTAACTTTATATTTGTTTATTTTCCCACAATTTTATTTTGTACTACCATGCCCTCATAAAGGGAAGTTTAGTGAGATTAACCAAAAAGAAAAAGATATGGATATAAGAAAACCTAGGATCTTTGAACCAAACACCCAAATTCCTTGAAGATATTTTTCAAGAGTAAGTGAAATAAAAAAAATGGGACCTTGAGGCCTTTCAAGAATAACTAAAACCAAAAGATGGGACCTTCACTTGTTGTTACGCTTGAATCTTGGAAGTTGCATTTTCAACCAGATGTAAGTGATGGCTATCCCATGTAGCACATAATTTAGGGTACTAGAAGGTGATGGGACTTCATTGTAGGACTAGATAAGAGTAGATATAGAAGGTGGTAGGATCACTAGCATGAATTGATACAATTGGATATTTAAGTGATAAGCCATAAAAACTCTCCAATTCACATTGTTGCCTTATTCACTTGTAGAAATATTGTTTGATGATCTAATCCATGGATCTTGGCAAGCAAGCCAACAATATTATGCATATGAAAATTGAAATGGTTTTTGTATTAATATTGAAGATAAATATAGGATTTATGGATGTCAGTGTACTTAGTGGCATGATCGACAATTAATCCTTATTATTGTCTCAGAGAAAATTATTAAATAACTTATATATAAGATGAAATCCCTTACAAATTAGTTGTTTATTTATTTGAATGTGGGTATAAACTTTTTAAATGTGGTAATTATTACAACAAAATCATTCATGGTATGATGGAAAATATCCATTGATAGGCTAACCTTCGATATAATCCAAATTTGATAAATATGACAATATATATAATTTCAAGGATTGGTATTCTCATGATAAATATAAGCTTCATTGAATAGTGAAGGAATGTCATTACGCATGGAAGTACTAATAATGATTTTAGTATTAGGGGTATGGAGAGTCATGGGAGTAACTATTATAGGATTAGAGGCCCTAGCTCAGGTTGAAAATTACATTAATTTTTGTATCATATAGGTGGACCAATACAAATTTATTTATTTAATGATAATGTTTTTTCTTATCATCAAAAATCAATGAGTGTAGCATGCGTTTGAATGTTATTCTTGTGCAAACTAATTTGTTATTGTTTGCTTTGCGTTAACTTTTTTATTTTGGAATCAATCTTTGGTATTAATTAAAATTGGACTTTTATTTCTCCACCATCTATAATCAATCTGATTTTGACTCTTTATCATTGTATTATATTTATTTGATCATACCTACTATATGTAGGTTGCATCATACTAATCCAAATTATTATAAACCATAAGGTTTGTTTCTTACTGATTTCAACTCTATCATCAATCTGATTCAATTTAATAGCATATATTCACCTCTTTTCTCCTTTAGATATTCTATATATGATCATGGTATTTTCATTTCAATTAGGTTTTTTCATGCTTTCATTCTTAGAGAGATCTTTAAATAATTACCTTTAAGAAGCGAATCATGAAGGGGGACATATCCTTTTTCAAGAATGGATTGGAGGTGAAAGGATAAGGTGGAGAGCGTTATATATGAAGGGGATATGGAGCACTGCCTATGAAAATCACCTAGTAATACAACCTGGAAATTTGATATGACATATTCATATGACAAGATTATGTTCTACGAAGTATGAAAAGACAAAGGATAAAATAGAGGATTATGAAGTGTCATTAAGTCCCACTTTGAAAAGAACTATTGTCACCACTAACTAAAGCCATAACACCATCCACTTACATTAATGAAGTTATGGTACACCATCCAATAGTTGCATTCTTCTATCTGAGAAATAAGAAGACATGTGATACATCATAGTTGAGCCTAGATGAGTGTTTGAGAATAAAAATGAGTGATTCTTTTAGATGAGTGAAGATCATACGTAAGAAAATAAGTTCCAATTATTTCAATAACATACACCCTTTGGGGTGGTTCTTCAATTAGTTACCCCTTATGAGGTAATATATCTCACTTGATATCCTTCCCAATACTGAGTAATCTTTTATATAGAGAACTATCAACACGAGAAAATAAAATATGACTCAACATATACACATTAGGATTGATATGCATCTAAGGAAACCTTGGGAAAGAACGTGGTAACAATCCATTCAATGCACACACTTAAGTCCATATAATGATTTCTTTAATTCACATAATAATAAAGGATATTTGGCATACCCATATGTTTTCTCCATGATCCCATCATCAAGATATCCACATAGAAAACATTTTTCAGGTCCATGTGGTGTACCTTGTGATGGTACAAGAAGATGGACAATCATAAGTGATCGAACAAGAATATGGACAACCATTGAAGGAAATGTATATTAAATTATGTTAACAATGCATACATGGTATTTATTTACTAATTTTCTAGTGGCTTACATTAGTGACCATTGTGTAAGGTGGGAAGGATATAAATTGACATCATGGGATTGGTTTTCCTAGAAACTTATTTGGTGGTATATATAATATTTAAAGGACATTTTTTATGGATTTGGGTCCATGAGTGGTCATCCAAGTTGAGATGTAATTATTCCTATTTCAAATCTTGAAATATGGATATTAAAATGATGGACTCAGTAACTTACTTGAACCTCTAAAGAGTATGTTGAACCTCTGAAGAGTATGCTGAAATTCCTCACACCATCCACCAGCTCGAGAAATACGAGGACACACGACTCCTTCGTTCTTCAACTTGCTTTACAATCCTAACTTAAGGCGATCTTGGAAGTCCTCAAACAGGTGGCCCAACAGGCTTCGGAATTAATTCAAATAAATATGTTACATACCAAGTTATGCCTCAGAGTAGAGCTTTCTAGTCTCTAGTCTCTGAAAGCACAGAATACAAACACTCTTTCACACACTCATAAAAACAGACGTGTCTATCTGCACACACAAGACTCATACTTATAAGTTTAGAAACATATGAGAATTATTGAAGGTCTTGTCAGACATTTCTTAGTCTTGACGGTGTATGTTCAATATTCTCGAGTATAATAATTAAAAGAAAACACACTACCAAGGTCCCATCGGACTTCAATCACTATCATAATTAGAATCAGGATCATGTGCTTCTGATGAAGATGAGGGAACCTTTTGCTTTAACCATGATTGATTTAACCACTGCTAATATTCTGTCTCCCATGTGTGGTCCTATTGTTCTTGAGCATCTTGGTACAAATCCACAAAAATAGTTTCTTTTTCGTCGGATACCTTCTCTTTTCCTTTTGCCATAGTTGCTTTTTCTTTTGTCAAGACTGTAGAAGATTCTCCTTTTAGTGGTGCCTTGGATGATTGTCTTGTATCAAACCTTATCGTGTCATTCATAACATGGAGATTTTTTTTGTGGAAAGAGATATTTATTGTCCTCTTTTGTCCACCGATTTATATAAGCCATTGGATCTATCTCAATGTCAAGGAAGGAATCCTTTTTGCTTTTACGGAATTCAGGCATTGTTTAAACTGACAATTCGACTCCATCTAATAATTCCCATTTGAAAATTTGAAACATGCTGACAGAGCGTTCTATGGCACGTTGGACCCATAGTTTTCAGTTATGATTGATATTCTCTTGCTGCTGCCAACCCAATTCAAAAATCATAGATGAACAAACCTTGGTTGACAATAATAAATCTACCAAACAAACTAAATCATCACTCCAATTTCCTGCCATAACACTAATAGTAATTAATTCCTTTGAATTAATCAGTAATTTGATTACTCCAAATCTTCCTTGAAGTGTTTCCAAAGTTCTGATCATAGACAATTTTTCAGGTAACTTGAGGCTGTGCAATTCTTTAAGCCAGAGAGTGATTTTCTTAATTTCTTCATTATTGTTGGCTATCACAGAGGCAGCAACTCATTCAGGGCCATATAATTGTGCAAAAGGATTTGGGATAATAGGATTTCTGAACTCTAAACTTTGATAATCCCAAGGTGTCGAGAATGTTCGCAGATATTGCAATGTCCTTTCAACACATTGAGAAGCTCTTGTCTGGGGCTTCTTTTGACAATGACCATTTTTTATTTCCCAATCTGCAAATGTCTCAAAGAGTTCATACTCGGGAAATGAATTTGTTCCTACAAAATTTTCATCATTTCTTTGAAGAAATGCAGCATCAAGTTCTTTAAAAAGATCAGGAATTCTTAATGACTTTAGAAACCTTCCTACCCTTTCGGTCATATTGATTTCATCCAAATCCAACATTTTAGCATAAGTATAAACAACAAAGGAGAAATCTATACCTCCAATGATCTAATAATAATTCAAAGTTTGCAAAACCTTGATCATGGATTCAATATACTCTTTAGTCCAGTAATCATTTAGAGTCTTGAAATAAAGTTTTACCTTCATATTGGCAGAGGATATACCTTTACCAATTCTTCATCTAGACCCAACAAGACACCAACATTTTTGGACTGCCAAGCTTGACATCTGTGTATCCATTGATTTCTTCTCATTCTCAGTCTAATAATGTTTTTAATTTCTTCGATGACATCACCAAGAATTAATTGAAAAATCTGAAATCTTTTTACAAAAGTTTCAAAGTTATCTTCTATAGGGGTCTTACCAGGAATAAAAAAAATATAAGTTCTTTGGTTATGAATATGGGCCTTATTCATTCCTCTGGTAAGAGAGTCAACTAAATAATTGGAAATACCTGGCACCCATTCAACATCAAAATCATACATTTGAAACCATATCTGCCATGCCAAAAGTCTACCTCTTCCGAGCTGTTTTGATATTTTGGCTGATAAGAAATACTTGAAATTCATTCAGTCTGTTCTTATCATGAACTTGGCAGGGGCCAAATATAATTTGAATTTTTGTACGCCATTAAAAATGGCAAGAGTTTCCTTTTCTACTGGAAAATAATTTTTCTGGTGAATTAGGAATTCTCCATATGCACATGCACATAAAGTTTCTTCTCCCGTCTCTTCCTTTCTTTAAAAAAGGATGGATGCCCAAAAATTATCGGACGCATCAGTCTGAAGGATGAGAAATCCATTACCTGGCGGTTTGAGCCCGAGGAGATTTTTGCATTCAGCTTTTAACATTTGAACTGTTGCGGTGGCTTCTGGTGACCATCCAGAATGCAAATGACGTCTAATTGGAGAAGTCTTTTCTGACAGTCTAGGAATGTATTTATGCACATAATTTAATATTCCTAGAAAACGCTGAATCAGTTTAGTATCTTGTAACTGATCAGGAAATTCAGATAATTTTGTTAAAACATGGGGTTGCATCTAAATTTTACCACTGATAATATGGATACCCAAAAAATCAATACTATCTTGAAATAGAAGCATTTTCTTTTCTGACAAAACAATATCATGCTACTTTGCTTCTTCAAGAAATATCTGTAAATGCTTCATATGTGATTCAAGATCCTGACTGTGAATCAAAATGTCATCAATATAGACAACAATAAAATCATATTTACAAAAAATATAGTCCATTCGCCGTTGAAAGAAAGTTGGAGCATTCTTCAGACCAAATGGGACTACTCTCCATTTGAAAAAACCTGAGGGACATGTGAATGCAATTTGGTGACGATCTTCGTCTTTGATTTGTATCTGGTAATAACCAGATTTCATGTCGAACTTACTGAAGATATTGCTATTATGAATTTTTTGCATAATTGTTTCCTGGTGGGGCAGAGGATAGTTGAAGCCCTTCGTGATTGCATTCAATGGTTTATAATTAATGACCATTCGATCTTTTCCTCTGATTATCTCTGAGTGATATCTTACCAGGAAAGCAGAACATGAATAATGAGAAGAAATTGGTTCGATTAACTTGAGGTTTAAGAGTTCTTCAATCTACTTTTTGATTTCTTTTTCATCTATTGGAGTATAGGGTATAAGCTTTCTTGTAACCCCGTTGTCATGTAGAGTAATTATTTCTTGCTGAGGACTTTCTTTAGTCCAAAATGCTTGTGGATTTTCAGAACAACATTTCAACAATTCATCATAAAGAGCAATTTGTTCAAGATACCAATCAGGATTTCTATTTGCTTTTTGTTTGGGCTTTGTCTGACTCCTTTCTTCATAAATATGCAATACTTCTTGCCAATCATGAGATTCTTTCTGGGGTTTTTTATGCCAACCTTCTTTTGGCTATTTTCTTTTCTGGCTTCTGAATTAGCCAAAGTCAGTCTTGGAATTGAGATTGCCTTCTTTTGATTGCCTTCTTTTTTATATTCAAAATAACTTTTTCATCACTAATTGTAACTGTCAACACAGAATTAATAAATGACATCCCAAGAAACAAACTTGCAGAGGCATCATAGTGCTGAATTGCAGAATTTTTTACAATACTCCCCCCTACTCTTAAAGATACGTTATCAACATAGTGGGTGAGATTGATAGAACCATCAATGGTCTCAGAAATCAGAATATTTTGTAAAGGCTTCCATAATCCTTTGAATAAAGATGGGTTTGCTAAGTTATTGGAGCCACCTGTATCAATGAACGCATCCACAGTGATCCATTCACCTTTAACTTGGACTTCAACAAGAATATAGAGAAGATTGTTAGTTTTAACAATAATTTTGAGAAAAGAACTTTCATCGAGATTAATAGATGTGGGAATGGGCAAAGATGAAGATTACTGAGAAATTGTCTTTGGGTAAGGACAAGAAGAATTCAACGTGGATTGTGGAGGTAGAGAATTTAAAACGGAGTGTGAATTCTTAGTATCTCGATCGGTAGATAGAGAGGGAGAAATAGACATAGCAACATTTGAAATGGATTCAAATGTCTCATCAGTGTAGTCATCAGAGCTATACTCATCACTAAAATGCAAGTCAATTTCATTTTTAGATGCAGAACAATCATAGCAAATATTCATTTTCTGGCATGTGTCAGGATTTGACTCAGTATCTGACAAGGAAGCATCAGTTAAAATGTATACATCTAATACTTCATCTTGGGTATCAACAATTGACCAATTATCTACAAAATCATAAATCTCTATACATGCTCTCAACTTGTTGGAAGAGCTTCTTGGACATTTTCTGGTGAAGTGACCTTCTTGTTTGCATATAAAACATGCATTGTCTCTTTTGGGTTGCCTGTGCTCTTTCAAATATTTAAACTTGCGCAATGGCTTTCTGGGATTGGCTACTCTATTAGGCCTAGATTTTTCATATCTTTTGGATTTTCTCTTTTTGAATGGCGTCCATGGTAATATAGAATGACAAACATCAAGACCAGGAGAAAAATCTTGAGCTTTCTTCTGCTAACAAATATATTTAACTTTTTCTTGACACCGGAATAAGAGATCTATCCAATAAGTCTGGTCAATCTTTTTTCCTTGGACGTACAAATCTTTCATTATCATATCACCTAGATTACAGGAAAATTTGACAGGAATGAAATCTTTTGAGTAGAATCATTGGTAACATCAACTTTATATATTTTAGCCATATAATCATTACCAAACTGATCTAAAAACTTTAAATCCTTAAATTCCATTCTTGTTAGATTTGTTATAATCTGTTTCTTTTCATCTGTCGATTCGGGGACAAATTGGGTTTTGAATAGCAATTATAATGTAGCTAATCCTATAGCAGCTTCATGCATCCATTCTTCTTCTGATGGCCCCATCCACCAATCATATACAATTCCGGCCATTCGTTTTTTTGCTAAGGCAAGAATAGATAGATTATCTAATTTAGAGACAATTTGCATTTGATATAGGGCACCAATCCAAACTATGATGGATTCAGCTAGATTTGTAGATTTGTCTAAGTCTAGAACATATCCAGTGGCATTGGTTGCAAAAAATTCTTCTTCAACCCTTGGGTACTTATGGACTTCACGAAGTACATTGGCTTTTTGGAGAGATGGAAAAATGAAGGAGGGGAATTTAGAGGCAGCATTTTCTAAAGTGGCTATCTCACTTTTTGATTTGTGAAGATTTAGTGATTTTGCTTGCTCTAGTTTGTGTTCATCTTGGGCGCTGGATTCAGCTTCACTGTCCTCTTGCTTTTCATCTATATCCCAATAGTTAGGAGTATCCATGGAGATAGAAAATTTGGGAACCTTTGAATATATCCTTTTCTTTTGTTTTTTCTTTTTCTCTTTTGCTTCTCTTCTTGCTTTTTCTTTTTGCTGTTCATCATGGAGAAGCTTAAGATTAGCTAGAATTAGCTCAGACTGGGATCCTAAATCATCCAGAACTTCCTTTGCATGTGCACACCATGTGGTAAGGTAATTACCAATATGATAGGTCTAATCTAAATCAGTGGTGTTTAATGCATTATGCTCTATTAAGGGAGCACATTCAGCTCGGGTTGGAGGCTATTTTGATAGAGAAGAGGTGGTGCAAAATTTTGTCTTAGGAGGCCATTTCCCACCTTTTACAAAAGTATGATTTCCGTATTACCATTCTTCAACATGAGGAAACTGGGTATGACAAAGACGGTGCATTCTATTTACAGCTAAAAAAGGTTTAGATTCAGGTATATACAGTTCAGTTGGCGACAACTGTGGTTGAGAGAGACTGACTTCTTTGACTAGAGGGAGATCTACGCGTCTTGAAGAAAAGGCTTCAGTAGAAGGTACAGGGATTACATAATGTCGTGGCCTTGACAATAGGTCTAGGAATCTGTGGTTTTGGAGGAATAAGCTTTACTTGACCATTATTAATCGAGATTCTTTTGAGTTTTGACTCAGGCTTGTGACTATCTGCAATCGACTTATATTGAAAATACCAATTGCTTGGAAATTCAGTTTGATCATACAGAACACCTTCAACTTGAGCATTTGAAAGACCAACAATAACACAATCCTTTAGAACAGGTTGTTTTAGTTTAGGATGGGTGGTGTTGGTTAGCTGAAAAGAAGCTTGAACTAGTGTAAAAAGACACTCACTATCTTCTATCATTTGAAGACCTTAAACTCCTACCAAGATTTTCCAACAATCTTTAAGATGGACATCATTTAAGCTGATTGAGTAATCAGGAAATATTGTACCATATTGACATCCCGTGGATAGATTAAACAAAATGGTTCCTATCCTTTCATGGTCATAAGTCTGGTGACGGGTATCAAAGACTTCAGCAATGCAGGGATTATTTAATCCATGTCGGAACAAAGGAGCAAGAACAATTCTAATACCACTAAAATGAAGATAGGAATACTTATGATCCTTTACATATTGTCGAAATTTCTTGATCTCATCATCAGAAAATAGATTTAAAGCGAATATTTGGACTGCGGGACCAGAAATTTTTATAGTAACTTCCACTTCTTTCAAAAAATATTTTCTTTTAAAAACAAACGACATCGACAATTTATAAACATCAGTAGCATGGAGAATAGGAGGATTCCAGCTCTCAGGATTCGCGACTGCTTTGGAATTTTCAGTAGATACCAGATCATATTCAATAGTTTGAGAAGATACTTCAATTATGAATTTACGATCAATAGCAAAGAAAGAGCGTAACAGATTTTCCATAATTACAAACTATACGAGAGATTGACTAAAGTAGCATTTATCTACTCAGCAATTGTAGAACAAGAGCTTTTCGAAGGCTTCCTAGCTAGCTTTAGACTTTGTTTGTAGTTTATAACTCAGTAACTTACTTGAACCTCTGAAGAGTATGTTGAACCTATGAAGAGTATGCTGAAATTCCTCACACCATCCACCAACTCGAGAAATATGAGGACACATGACTCCTTCATTCTTCAACTCACTTTATGATGAGCCCCAAAATTGGTAACTTGTTGGGCTCATTTGGCCTAATTATCCTTGTTCAGTCCTTGTTCAAATATTTCATTTTCTATAGTTTATGCATTATTTTTAGTATGTTTATGTCATTTGTACAAATAAGGGAAGTCACTTTTCCTAGGTGGTTAACACGTGCTTATTTCAGGTTTTTTGACACATATGGGAGCAAAGTCAAAGCAATCATGGGCTATAAGACAACCAAGCCTGAGGTGAGGATTCGAAGGGGGGTTTCCTATGGCATTAAATAACCCTTCCTCGGGATCTTCGCCCCCAACTCCGAGCTCCAAAGACCACCAAACCGAATCTAGAAGGCAGCCAAGCAGAATTTAGAAGGGATTGTTTAACTCACAGTTTGACAACCGAGTTCCACAAATTGAGGAGGCCAGCTAGGTCCCTTGTGGTGTATAAATGTTGAGGCCTCAGCCTTCGTAAGGGACTTTTGAAACTATTGTGTATTTTGCACCTCAGTGCTGCCAGTCCTATTTTGTTCTTTTGTAGCCATTTTTGGCATCACTCTTATGATTATTTTTGGATAATGAGAAGCAGTTTGGTTTCCTATCAAATCTGAGTTTTTCATAGGAGCCATAGCTCTCAGGTTTGGGCCCAACCTGAGAGCCTAGGGCCTCCTTTTTGTACTGTTACTTTTCCTTTACGTATCATTGTTTTCCTTTATGCATTTGAACATATTTTTGTTATGTAGATTTCGTTATGTTGCTTGAATAGATCACTCTTTATTAATGACATTTCTTTAGGTGCTTTGGTAGGATAATAATAGAAAAACCTCCAAGAAAAGGGACAACCACACTCCTGGTTTCACCTCATCCTTATTCGATTAGGGGCTGGAATTGAGGAAACAGTGCTGCCTCAACAAAAACACTAGTTTGCTTGACCATGCAATCCTTAGTGTATTGTTTCCATTAGCAGAGATTAGTCATGGGTTTGGACATCTGAAATGTTTCTTTGCATGGTTGACGTACAAGGTTTTCTTCCCAAATAAAGTTGTTGTTCATTTATGTTGTTGATGGTTAGACTAGATTAGTTCAAGATTTGATCATTTGCAAGCCTTTGTTGATTTGATCGAAGTACACCGTGCAGGGAATCCCCTCCATTCGTTCATCTACCCAAAGCATCATCTGAGCCACCTGTTTTGTCTCTTAGCTAAGTTTCTCATTTCCCATCTATCCTTTTTGTCCACGTCACCCTACCTCCTTGCTCATCATTGCCTTAGCCTTCTTCAAGCCAAGTCAACCTTCTACACCTCTTCACCGCTCCATCCACCAAACCTTAGGCCATTTTTAGACCCCTATCCTACCTCCAGATCCATCCATGCACCTTCCCTCACTCATCCATCCCCTAAAAACCGATTTCCAAACATCCTGTAGAAATTCTGAAACATCCTGTAGAAATTCTGAAACATCCTGTAGAACCCCTGCAGACTTCCTGTATAAGCTCACAAATGAGGTTTCCTGATAGCCAAACTTTGTGAAACTCTCTGGAAGAATGTTAGGGACTCCTTAGACCCTCTCTGAACCTTTCCAACCTTTTCGAAGCATTCCTCTTCCGTGATCCACACCTACACAGTAAAGCACAATTCAAGCATATGCATGAGAAAATTGACAACTTAATCAAAAAATACAAGAAGATGCTTTCTTAGGACAAAAGTAGTCTAAACACATGTATTTTACCTTCATATAAGTAATGGCATCTCTTTCAATAGTTTGCACTCTCATCTTTTCATTAGTAGGACTAGCTGGTAGAATTAGGGTTTGTTAGGGTTTGCGCTTTCCTTCAATTTGTCAATCTCTTTTCGTAAGTAGATTATCTTCCTTTGAGTTAGCTTTCATCCATCAATTAAAAGCTTCTTCTAAGAGCCCATAGAAGTTGGCTAAATCCCCTAGCAGACTTGTGCCAGCTGACCAAGTGACAGCTGCGGCAAGAGCTAGTACTTGTGCATACAGCACCGTCGCTTCCAAGTTTGTTACGAACAACCGGGTTGATAAAAGTAAAGAAGGGAGTCCCAGGAGTTGCAACATTATTACTGCAATACTGGAGCCCACCACTTTACAATCCCGACTTAAGGCGATCTTGGAAGTCCTCAGGCAGGCGGCTTAGCAGGCTTCAGAATTAATTCAAATAAAGATGTTACATACCAAGTTATGCCTCAGAGTAGAGCTTTCTAGTCTCTGGTCTCTTAAAGCATAGAATACAAACACTCTTTCACACACTCACACACACTCACAAAAATAGACGTGTCTATCTACACACACAAGGCTCATACTTATAAGTTTAGAAACACATGAGAATTATTGAAGGTCCTGCCAGACATTTCTTAGTCTTGACGGTATCAGTTCAATATTCTCGAGTACAATAATTAAAAGAAAATGCACTACCAAGGTCCCATCGGACTTCGATCACTATCATAATCAGAATCATGATCATGTGCTTCTGATGAAGATGATGGAAGCTTTTGCTTTTACCATGATTGATTTAACCACTCCAAATATTCTGTCTCCCATGTGTGGTCCTATTGTTCTTGAGCATCTTGGTACAAATCCACGAAAATAGTTTCTTTTTCGTCGGATACCTTCTCTTTTCATTTTGCCATAGCTACTTTTTCTTTTGTCGAGACTGTAGAATATTCTCCTTTTAGTGGTGCCTTGGATGATTGTCCTGTATCAAACTTTATCGTGTCAGTCGTAACATGGAGATTTTTTTGTGTGGAAAGAGATATTTATTGTCCTCTTTCGTCCACCAATTTATATAAGCCATTGGATCTATCTCAATGTCAAGGAAGGAATCCTTTTTGCTTTTACGGAATTCAGGCATTGTTTGAACTGACAATTCGACTCCATCTAATAATTCCCATTTGAAAATTTGAAACATGCTGACAGAGCATTCTATGGCACATTGGACCCATAGTTTGCAATTATGATTGATATTCTCTTGTTGCTGCCAACCCAATTAAAAAATCATAAATGAACAAACCTGGGTTGATAATAATAAATTTACCAAAAAAACTACATCATCACTCCAATTTCCAGCCATAACACTAATAGTAATTAATTCCTTTGAATTAATCAGTAATTTGATTACTCCAAATCTTCCTTGAAGTGTTTCCAAAGTTCTGGTCATAGACAATTTTCAGGTAACTTGAGGCTGTGAAATTCTTTAAGTTAGAGGGTGAGGTTGTGTTTGTGTCAATCATCATATCCAAGTGACAAATATAAAATTCTAGGCTACATCCTTCTTGTGAAGGATATTTAACATCCATGTGGACATAAATAAATATTCCACTGAAGGGAGAAACTATCTCAAATAAATAGGAGACATATTTTTAAATTGATGTTTGATGAGGAATAATTTAATGAATAATGCATTCTAAACTAGGATGTTAATGGTGTTTCACCAAATTCTTATTCATGTTTGGGATCTAATTACTCATACTTACTATTGAATTCGAAGGATTCTCGATATGTGTTGCAATATGAAACTTAGAATATAAAATGGTGTTTAATATGAAATGATGTTTGGAATTTGTGCACTATTAGAGGTTGAGATTTATTCTTGATGAAATTAACCAACCTAATTAAACATTTTGGATTATATTCCTAAGCATTCAACCATGAGACCATTTGTTAATATGTTTTCCTAAGGGCATTGATTTGTAAATTGTCATTGTTATTCCACTGGAGTAGTTCATCACAATATATCTTGTAATATTCCATCATTCCATCACAATAGATATTTAATTTTCATCATTCTCCCATAATCTAAGGCATTTGCAAAAAATAAATATATTATATATATATATATATATATATATATATATATATATATATATATATATATATATATATATATATAATATATATATATTTTTAGAGGGATTAGAAAACCCATTAAACATGGCCGAAAAATGGACATTATACATAGATGTTTCTTATTATCCCAATCCACATCAAGCACTAATTACTTATGTGATATACAATATTGTGATGAAAAAATTCCTCCAAAGGAAAAGAAATGTACCTGGAAGGACAATAAACAATGAAGCATATTATATTGAAATTATAGAAGGCTTAAGAACAACTAGAGATTATGGATCCAATGGAGTTTTAGTCTTCACCAATTCTGAACTTGTGTGCAACCAAATGAAGTGTATGTACCAAGTCAAAAAGGAGAATTTAAAGCTACTCCATAGAGAAGAAAAAATTATTGCTAGTCAATTTCAATCATTTAGCATAAGTCATTGTGCAAATTTTAATAGCATGTCTAGTGATCTATTGTATGGGGCAATGCCAATTCAAGATTTGTGTGTGAAAGATGAATTGGTGTGAAGAAGCACTCTATCAAAATTTATTGATGGATATTGTAAGATATCTCCGCTATTTGTGTGTTTTTTAGTTATATGGTGTCTTTAATGACCATGTGTTTCTTTCAATACTATACTAAGTGTGCCCCCACAATGTAATCACAGCTTGGTGAATTATTAGGTGAATTATTGGGACCTAACACATTTCAGAATTTTTTTTATTTAATTCTCAAGATGTGCACTTCGGCATTTGTGTTTTTAGCCTTGAGTATATTTGAAATGAAGAATTTACACCAACTAATTTTGAAGAAACACTTAGATAGTTACATTTATTTTTCTTATTAATTTTTTGAATTCTTGATCTTTTTAAATAATGTTTTGAAATGCACGAGGTAACTTGGGCTTTTTTAAAGATCATATCACTATATTTATATGTGTATGTGTATGTGTATGTGTATGTGTATGTGTATGTGTATGTGTATGTGTATATGTATATCTATATACATATATATAGTATATAATCTATATATACACTTATAGATAATATAACTATATACTATATTATAATATATATATATATATATATATATAATAATATCTATATATAATATATATATTATAGATAGATAGATAGATATATATATGGATCGAGGATCCGGATTATCACATGAGTAGTCACCACTTGATTGTTCGAGGTGTAAACGGGATAGAGCATCAACTGAGTCTCGAGCATTGACTAGAGGGCGACTTTCTATGCATGCCGACGAGATTGGTCATAGATCAAGAAGAGTATCAGATAAATCAGGGGAGGGCCATCGTTTGTTACATTATCATCATGGTATATATAAGTTTTTATGAAAACTTAAATGATATTCATAGAATCATATGTACATACATATTGAATTGATTTGTTTCAATTTTCTTTATTAATTATAATAAATTCCATCGTTTTTAGGAGCATTTTTCACTAGGTTGATGAGAGTATCCAGTCAATTAATGGAGGACCATTGTTCACATCATCATGATATGGTATATTGTTGGGCATGGAATCCCCCCCACAACATTTTTTGGGGCTCAAAGCCCAAGTTTTGAGAAATATTGTTGTAAAAACTCCACGAATTGTGGACGTGGAGCACGAGTTGTATGTTAGAGTCATAGGGTTGTCTACCCTAAGTTTTGAATGTAGTGTCAGCCTACCCATGGTCCGCGGACCATGGGATTGTATAGATAGAGCGAGGCTCTCAGTTGTAATGTAGGAAAGGAAGCAATCAAGAAGGAATGAAGGGATAGAATACAATTGTAGCAAGAGTCTAAGTGTCTTGGGTCGTAGTAGTAGGAAGAGACTTTGCAACTGAGTGCGCAGAGGCCTAGTAGAGTCTGCAGCTGAGTGTGCGGACCCCTACAACTGAGTGCGCAAGGTAAGGCTGAGTTTGTAACAGAAGGAAGCAAATAATAAAGAGAAGTTTTATCTGAATCTTGTGTATATGTTCTGAGTTATTACATGTTTGATATTACTTGCAATTATACTATTTATTTATTACGTACACTTATATGAATTGTGAATATTGTTAAGTATAAATAAAAGGGTTTAAGTAAGTTCAGTTAATCACCTAATATTGGAAAGACTTGGGTAATAACACTGAATAGGGTTGCACAAAGGCAACATCTTAGGCTGCGAGGCATGGGTAAGTGCGCGCAGCAACGTTTGCATAGCATCAAACTGCAGACTACTTGATAACATCAGACATCCCCAAGGTGTGGAAACCTAGTTCTAGCACCCTCCCATACTACCTCAGGTGAGACCTCAGTCCACGCTCCGTGGACTGTTGCTGAAAGGGCCAGTAGTACCAGGATTTGTTTGGCTAAATCGCCTCCTAACTTGGGTTAGGCCCCAACAAGCCTACAAATGGTTCTATTGCTAGGACCAGGATCTGCATAAGGGATGTCTGATGTCGTGTCATTGGAATCCGACAAAGAAAGAAATTGAGGGGTGGTTGGACAGAAAAATTCATAGAGTTCGCGTCACAAGAAAATAGGAATCCATGAGTATCGAAGGAACAATGGTCAAAGTGCTACTTATATATGTAAATCCATGAAATTCTCTTTGTGTTCTTCCCCTCTGAGTTGTATGAGTGGATCACGAAGCTAGCAAAAAGTCACAGAAGGTGTAGGCTCAACAAACCAATTGTTTGGACACCAGAATTGGTATTCAGACTAGAAGCGTCAAAAGATAAGATCATGCGTGCTATGGACCATTGGATCGATCGAATCATAGGAGGATTTATCATCGAATTCGTTGTAGATACTTCAGTTAGCTATAGTGAGGCAGAACGACGTTTCCTCAAAGGACTGTGAGGTAAGTACATTAAATCTTTGAACACTTGGATTAAAATACTATTGTGTGAAAAGCGGTTTATGCAAATAAATTGATGTTTGGGGCTACACGAAGTGGGATGATCTACATAAACGAAGGTAGCGAAGAATTAGAGACTAGTCCCTTGATTTCACCTCCATGGGAGAGCGAGGAGGAGCTCATGAAAGTTTCACCAAGAAGTGCGATCAGTTTGATAAGACAACAAATTCTCTGCATACTACCCCCACCTACACCACCACCAGTTTCACCATCTTCAACCCCATCTTCGCCGCCACCACCGCCGCCACCACCAAAGTATAATATGGCAAACACAATAAAGTTTCTGGTATTCACAGGAGTAGGAAACAAAGATCAGACCAATTTTGGTTCGTGGTAAAAGCTATATGGGAAGCGCAAGGAGTCACGGATGATAATATCAAGAAGGAAACACTGGTTAGCACCTTGCAAGATTGTGCACTAACATGGTACATTAAGAATTCCAATGACAATCCAAACACAGGGATTGCAGATATCCAAGCTGCACTAAACAGGTAATTTAGCAGGCCAAAATCAAAAACATAGTCGATTATTGGGTTTAAGGAAATCATGATGCTTCCAAGCGAGACCTCCTGGGAGTTGGATCAGAGACTGAAGGGTAAGATCTCTAAAGCTAACATGACCTTGATAGACGCACAAGACCGCATGTGGTTTGTAGCATCACTAACACCGCATCTAAGGAACGCATTATCACAACAGAAGCTAACCACTCAAGACAAAGCCTTGGAGATGGCGATGAGATTGCACTAAACCCTGATACAAGATCCCAACCTGGGAGTTCAACAGATCCACGTGTAGTTGTAGAACTTGTTTCTTGAGATGCAAAGCTTGAAACAAGAAAGGACAACTCGGCCAGAGGGTCTGCGAAGAGGTATGGTGCATAAAATGCAAGGGCCAGGGGAACGACAAGGACCATTGTCCAGTCTTTGTGAACTACCTAGAAGGAGGAGGGCCAATGCCATTGCGACCAAAGGCACAAGTAGGACCAAGCGCGGCGCTTGCATTATGGTGCGTGATTTGTCAGATAGGAGGGAAGCACGCTACGGATAACTGCCACCTATTACAAAAGTATACACAGACATCCCAGCAGTTGTTCTGTAGTTTTTACAGGTCAGTAGGCCATAATGAACGCACCTGTAGAAGTTATGAGTTGATGATGTATCAGACTTCTGCCTACAGATTTCAGACCAAAACATGAGCCCTCGATCAAAATACAAGGATGGCACGCACTGGATTTCAGGGGCACAGATGAGGTCAACGTGGAATGGGACCAAGAAGTGGTTGCGGATAGCTGATTTGTTACAATTGCGGAGGGCCAAAGCATTATGCCCATGATTGTACAAATCTAACGAGAGCATCATGTTTATATTGTACCCAATTCAATCATGAGACGGAGGACTACCCTACACTAATAGCGAGGTTGCACGATAAGGGAATACTCCAGCCCTCCCCGACTCAGAACCTACAAATAATGAGGTCTGAGCCGCACGAAGAAGACACGAATGTAAACATAGTGCTTTGAAGTGGTATCACAACTGGAGATGACCAAGGTAAGCAACTAGAAGAAAGTGTGTGGGTCCACAGGCTCCTACAAAGGAACCTGAATTTGATTTAGAGCGTGCGAAGGATACATTCATGGAAGCTAAGAAGAGCTTCACAGAGGCCTCCACTTCAGGTAGTAAGGATCAACTAGAACCAGGGATGGATCCTTCAATGCTCACTACCTTTCTGGAGAAATTCATGAAACTATTGCATGACAGCGAGGCTACAAAAGGACTGTAGGAACTTATCACTCGGTGTACGGGGTCAGGAGAACCACGCATAGTCTGGAAACTAGGAAAGCATGCATTGCGAACAAGAAGGGAAATGATATTGACTGCGCAAATCAGAGAATATGAAATTGATCAAGTGATTCTGGATTTAGGATTGGACACAAACGTACTGCCAAAACAGACATGGGAATGCATGGGCAGACCTGCGTTGCAATGGTCCCCTATTCAATTGCAAGTGGTGAACCAACAGAAGATCCTACCGATGGGAAGATTGCAGGGAATAATGGTAGACATTGAAGGTGCAAGCATGCTTGCAGATTTCAAAGTAATAGAGATTTTCGATGACAACAATCCCTATCTCACGCTACTGGGAATAGATTGGGCCACTAATATGAATGGAGTGATAAATCTAAAGAAGTGAAAAATGATCTTTGAGAAAAAGTCATTGCATGTAGTGGTGCCTTTAGACCCTGTGGAAGGAGCGTGCTATACAGAACTGCTGCACAATGATGATAGTGATGACGATCTCCACTGTATCTATAAGATAACTGTGCGAGAACAGGATTGGGTGAATCCTACATCGGATGGCAGGATTTCGTGGGAACGTGAAAATTCCTGCACATTGGATTCGGATTCGGAAATAGAGTGATGGAAAAACTGGTTACATGAGGTAACCACGCTCAATTGCAACATGATGGTACGATCACTGCACTACATGACAATAGAGGTAAGGGATCTACCTATGTATGACAGGTTGACCGAGGTGGATGAATTCTGAACAAGTTTGAAAGCGAAGTGCCAGAACAACAATTGTTCGATGCTTTGAAACGTGTACTGCGCGCTACACCCACAAGATGGTGGGGTACACATCAAAGAAGCTTTGAGAACTGGCGCGACTATAGAAGGATGATGGTTATATAGTTTGGAAAGTCTTAGCCATGGATGCAAGCCGGGTATGATGGAAAAACAACCTATGCACCCACCTCTCAAGATTGGAACAGGTGTATGGTATGCCACTTGCACAAACGCACACCATCCTCATGATAGGAAACAAGGACAACAAGCAGGAGTGGGCAAGACAAGGGCACAATCGATGAAGTATGATAAGATCAAGTGCGCTGAAGATTATACACGAGGAAGTCTTTGACAAGGTGTGTGACGTGTTGAATGCGATCCACCATGTGAAACGTGTTGACTAGGACCTACACATACCATCGGTTCGATGGGCCTATAGAACCATGTGCACAACCCTGGTCGTGAAAACAGTTCCGAAGATGAAACATGAAGCAGGGGTTGTAATCACTAAGGAACATACAAAGTCGAATTCGTGCATAAAAACACCCGTAGACATGACAATCCACAAAGCCCAAAATGAAGGCATCACACAGCCATGAGAAACTAAACGCATAAGACTTAAGGAAGAAATCTGACAGGGAAGCCTTAGACTTCGCGAACTTGAAAAAGACTGGGTACAGTTGAGGGAGAAGAGCGCTTCAATGGACAAAGAGGTCAAGAAGCTGGAAGACGAAATAATGGGAGCATTTCTCATTGAAAAACCACGGTGGTAAGGCAAGGTGCGTATGGTCATACTGGCAGGATGGAGAACTATTGCCGTGAACTAGTTATTCTACTACCTTGGCTTGAACCCCACATCACTAAAACTGGTGACCAGGGTAGCACCGTGTGAATAGTAGAGTGCGCAAGGCCGATCACCACACTAGAAAATAGGGATTCTTTGTGAACCATGTGGGAGGACGAGATGGAGCACCGCACGGGTGGTACGCCCACCTGACTAGCCTTAGGAAGAGTAGTCTTAGTGCTCCAGGCAGTTGAAAAGGAGTGTGAGACTATAAAAGACTCTACCTGGGAGCTGCGCGATATTGGAGATGCATGCAGAATCATAACGTCACATGCTTTGCGACCGCGCACAGAGGACTGCGCTGCCGCGTGGGGTTGGCCAGGAAGTGACCATTGAGGTCATTGTTCACGATGGGATGTGCGATTTACAGCCAAATGGAGCAGGCAACGAGCATTTAAGACGCAAGTTATGGTAAAAATTTGGGAAAATCTGCCACCAAGAAAGCATTAATGGCCTGAAATTGGGGGGAATGGTCAAACTCGAATTCAAAAGACACTATAAAACTAAAAAGGTTGGCCAGTGAACAATACATGGTCATTTGATATTTGAGATCTTGAGTAGAGCACAACCCATTGAGGGTTGAGCGATAATCGAGCCCCTAAGTTTGCAAGTGACAGGATACAACCTAGATATAATGACAGCCACTAAGGATGGGTTGGGAATTGAGGAAGGAATTAGCAGTGAGGCTGCACAGACCCCAATAGTGGAGGATGTTCCAGAAGGCACCGGGGTGGTACCAAAAATCCCCAAATCACCATGAACACCAAGGCCCAAGAAGGATAAATAGGTAATGGGTCCAGTACACATGTCCCCAAGGAATCTACGGCACAACAAACTATCCATGGAAGAGAAGGGGAAAGCAATCACAATAGAAACAGATGAGGAGGGAGAAGACTTTCAGACCTTGATCGTTGCACTAGAAGAAGAAGAAGACATGGAAGAGGATACCCAACCTATACGCTCTACAACGAAATTTCCCGCTTATGTCCCTTTGCAGAAAGGGAAAACCAAAGTGCCGAAGGACCTAGACGAAATGAAGAGTTCACTCCAAACCCCGCTCCTCCCCAATGGCATTGTCTTTGAGGGCACACACCTAGGCCAGGTGCGAACCCTGAAATTTGAAGACTGGGACCTCACTGACAACGAGATGTTCCCGCACGTCAAGACCGGGAACTTAATGAAACATAATACTGAGGGGGCGGTGATCACATTAGATTCAAAAAAATGGTTGTGCAGTGTGGAAAAGGCCAGGTTGCTACATTTGTTATGGATACCACATTTCCACCATGCACCCATCACCATTTTCGTCATTAGGCAGCTGTTCTGCCTGGTGCACGATGGGTACCTATGGCTGGAGGAGCCTCTTCCCATCATGACAGACCTCATCCACCATATTTCTCGACTCCCCTATAAGGGAAAGGACCCCGCGACTATAGCTGAAAAAGGGAGTGATTTGGCTCTAGTGGAAGCCATGAAGACAAAGTATAAGCTGGAGAAAAAGAAGAGGGGCTACGCCATCTCCAGCATCAAGAATAAGGGGGTGCGCGTAGCAACTCAACTCCTGGGCAGTAAAGTGATGAGAAAATGTCGCGCCGATGAGGTACCAGCATCGGTCGTCACATTGGCCAAACAGTGTGTGGAAGGGGTCTAGTTCAACTAGGGCAAGTTCCTCTACGAGGAGTTTTTGATAAACTGTCGCGAGACCCAGGAGTAGGGTAAGACCTTCCACTACGCGTGGTTTCTCTTATCCATATTGCTGGTAGCAGGAGAACTTCCAGAGGATATTTAGTTCTTGAACATTGATTGAGACTTACCAGAGGCTGTGAAGTATGCTTCGCTCTAGGCCACCAAGGAAGTGAAACGAATTCGTGATACAAAAATTTTTTGCGTGCTCATGGAGGTGAGTATCCGAATGTGGATCAACAGGAGGTCGCGCCTGTTACCTATGGTGCACAATAGTTTGTAGATTTTTGCAGACTTCAAGGCGGATATGCACAACATATACATTAGGGCTCAAAAGGGCCCGGCGCAGCAGTGGACAAAGCTACCATTTGTAGCCACTGATGACATGATCTTTACTATATTGGATACATGGCCTCTCGAGTGGTGTGCCCCAAATTTGGCAGAACTAGAGAAAGCAGCAACATAGAAAAAGAAGGATGATGCCAAGTTGCGCATCACCCAACTAGCAGAGAAAAGGAAAAACGAAAAAGCAGCAGCTGAAGTAAGGGCAATGCACAAAGCGGCACAGAAAGCCAGGTAGCAGAAGAAGGCTACAGAAGCTGCAACAACAGCGTAGACAGTAGAGGCAGCAACAACATAGGCCGAGGAGGGCCAAGCAAAGTCCTCAGGGCAGGAGGCAAAGGACATTGAAATAGTAGAAGGGAGCATGGACCCAGGGGCCGCGTCCACATGGTTTAAGCGACCACACATCACAGAAAGATTGGGTCCAAGGAAAAGGGTCAAGGCCTTGAAGTTGGCTATTGACCTGATCACCTTAACTGAAGGTGATCTCCATGACATCGCAGAGATGATCCACGATGTCATAGGTGAAGCACTCCAAGAGTTTATGACGGAGCACCAGAGTGTGTTGGGGACCCTTAGGGTGCAGCTGCACGAGTTACAGGTGCGGCCCCCTCAAAAAGGTACCCTGTCTGCCCACGTGTTGGCTTGTTGGGGCCTGACCCAGGTTTGGAGGAGATTTAGCCAAACAAATCCTAGTACTACTGGCCCTTTCGGCAACAGTCTTCGGAGCTCGGATTAAGGTCTCACCTGAAGTAGTATGGAAGGGTGCTAGAACCAGGCTTCCGCACCCTAGGGATGTCTAATGGTATCAAGTGGTCCGCGGTTTGACCTTGCGCGCACTTACCCATATCCCACAGTCTAAGATGTTGCCTTCGCGCAGCCCTATTCAGTGTTATTACCCAATTCTTTCCTCACAGCCAATATTAGGTGATTAACTAAACTTATTTATACCCTTTTAATTATACTTAACAATGTTCACAATTCATATAAGTGTGCGTAATAAATAAACAATATAATTGCAAGTAATGTCAGACATGTAATAACTCAGAACAGATACACAAGATTCAAATAAAACTTCTCTTTATATTTGCCTCCTTCTGTTACAGACTCAACCTTACCCTATGCACTCAGCTGCGGACTCTACTAGGCCTCTGCGCACTCAGCTGCAGAGCCTCTTCCTACTACTACTACCCAAGACATTTAGACTCTCGCTACTATCCACTGTTAGATTATCACATCCATTGATTCTATTTCTTCTCCTTACAACTTAGAGCCACGCTCTATTTATACAATCCCATGGTCCGCAAACCATGGGGAGGCCAACACTACATTCAAAACTTAGGACAGACAACCCTATGACTTTAACATACAATTCGCGCTCCACGCCCACAATTCGCGAAGTTTTTACAACAATATTACTCGAAACTTAGGCTTTGAGCCCCAAAACATGCTGTGGGGGGGTTCCATGCACAACAAACCCCCAACACAAACATTGTGACTCATCCTCGAGTCACTCTGTCAGTGTAATGATCTCCACGCAGAGGCCTGCCAACTATTCCTGAACTACGCGGAGGTTAGTAGTGCACTTGACTGCTATCTCCTGGACCTGTTGCATGCGTTTTTTTGAGGTCTCTAAGTCCAGGGAGCTTCTCTGTTGTAAAGTGTACATCCCATGTATATGCGTGAGCTTTCCTTCGATGGTTACTGTTAGAGTGAAAGCCTCGCTGATCCAATGATGGATGTGCACTTTCAGAAATGCCTCCTTTTGTCGGGCTGCATCCACCTGCTCCTTCAGTGCCTTGGCTTGCTGTATCTTCGCAAGTCGTTGAGTGAGGACTACTATCTACGCAATTCCTCGGGCCTTGTTGTATTACTGCTGGAGTTCTCGCGCCTCTGTCTCCAGGTGCTGGATGTTGGGGTCCTCCTCCAGAGTTGTGAGGACCTCAAGGGAGTCTTCCAACAAGTGGGTACAGTCTCGCACTACACCCCCAATCTCTTCCAATCCCGCTGTGATATCGCTAGCGTGTTGTTCTCTGATTTCTGGGGGAGTGGATGGCTGCACCTTCAGTTGCAGCTCGACGATTTGAAGATTCAGCTCTAGTTGATCCTTTGATGTTTCTTCTCTCGCCTCGCAGATGTCAGTTACCAATCTGTGGATTTGCACTTCCACCAGTAGATCTACTGGGATGGCCAACTTCGGGAGGCTTTGGCACGTGTCATATATTGTCTGCACCAACTATTGATGCTGCGACACCAAATTGTCGCGCTGCAAGCTAAGCTATTCTATGTTTATTTTCTGCTCACTAAGAACTTGGATCGCGTGGCTCTCCCTAGTGTGCAACTCTACTATTATCCCATCTTGTAGCTAACAGAGCATTTCCCGGGGAAGGGCAGCTAGATTAAGGCCAAGCCCTTTCATCATGCTAACCGACATTTGGGTCATTGCATCTGATGATACCAATGCTCCCTCTGGCAAGATTATGGTGTTGGCCATCCTCGTGCGAAGCATCTGCTCTACTGTTGAAGTGCCTGTTGTGATATGCGTAGACAGGGTACCATCCTGAGGGGGTTGCACCTGTAACTCCTAGAGCTGCACCTTGAGGGCCCCCAACACACTCTGGTGCTCCATCATAAATTCTTGGAGCGCTTCACCTGTGACATCGCGGACTATAGTGTCTATGGGTGCTGTTATGCACGGATTCAGCTTTGCATTCTCCTTAGTGATTACAGCCCCTGTGTCATGTTTCAGCTTCGGAACTAATTTCGTGACCAAGGTTGTGTACATGGTCCTATAGACCCATAAGACCGCTAGTATGCGTAGGTCCCAGTCAGTGCGCTTCACATGGTGGACCGTGTTCAACACGTCGCACACCTTGTCAAAGACTTCCCCGGGTATAATGTTCAGCATGTTCAGTCTTATCATACTTCGTTGATCATGCCCTTGTCTTGTCCGCTCCTGCTTGTTGTCCCTGTTTCCTATCGTGAGGATAGTGTGTGTTTGTGTAGGTGGTGTACCATACACCTGTACCCATTTTGAGAGGTGGGCGCACAGGTTGTTTCGGCCATTGTACCCAACTTGCATCCATGGCTAAGACTTTCCAAACTATATAACCATCATCCTTCTGTAGTCGCACCAGTTGTCAAAGCTTCTTTGATGTGTACCCCACCATCTTGCGAGTGTAGCACGTAGTGCCCATCTCAGAGCATCGAACCGCTGCGTTCTGGCACTTCGCTTTCAAACTTGTTCAAGAATTCATCTACCTCTATCAACCCATCATACATAGGCAAATCCCTGACCTTTGTTGTCATGCAACGCAGTGATC
The DNA here is from genome assembly GCA_000404065.3 of Pinus taeda. Classification (NCBI taxonomy): domain Eukaryota; kingdom Viridiplantae; phylum Streptophyta; class Pinopsida; order Pinales; family Pinaceae; genus Pinus; species Pinus taeda. The sequence continues at coordinate 337,911 of APFE030186562.1, read as the reverse complement.
GTACCATCATGTTGCAATTGAGTGTGGTTACCTCATGTAACCGGTTCTACTATCGCTCTATTTCCTCATCCGAATCTAATGTGCAGGAACTTTCACATTCCCACGAAATCCTACCATCCACTATGAGATTCACCCAATCTTGTTGTCACGTGGTTATTTTATAGATACGGTCAAGATCGTCATCACTATCATCGTCGCACACCGGTTCTGTGTGGCGCGTTCCTTCTGTAGGGTATAAAGGCACCACTACACACAGTGAATTTTTCTCAAATATCATTTTCCACTTCTTTATATTTATCACTCCGTTCATATAAGTGGCCCAATCTATTCCCAGTAGCATGAGATAGGGATTGTTGTCATCGACAATCTCTATCACTTCGAAATCTGCAAGCGCGCTCGTACCTTCGATGTCTACCATTATTCCCTGTAATATTTTCATCAGTAGGACCTTCTGCTGGTTCACCATTCACAATTGAATAGGGGACCATTACAATGCGGGCCTGCCCATGCATTCCCATGACTATTTTGGCAATACGTTCGAATCCGATCCTAGATCCAGGATCACTTGATCCATTTCATACTCTCCGATTTGCGCAGTCAATCTCATTTCCCTTCCTGTTCGCAATGCATGCTTTCCCAGCTTCCGGACTACACACGGTTCTCCTGACCCCGTGCACCTAGCGATGAGTTCTTGCAGTCCTTTCACTGCTTTGTTGTCGCGCAGTAGTTTTATGCATGTCTCTAGAAAGGTAGTGAGCATTGACGGATCCATCTCCAACTCTAGTGGATCCTTACTAACTGAAGTGGAGGCCTCCGTGAAGCTCTTATTATCTTCCATGAATGTCTCCTTTGCGCGCTCCAGATTAAATTCAGGTTCCTTTGTAGGAGCCTTGTGAACCCATGCACTTTCTTTAGGCTTCTTACCTTTGTCATCTCCTGTCGTAATACTGCTTCGGAGCACGATGTTTACATTCGAGTCCTCTTCGCACGGGTAAAGACCTCATCATTTGCAGATTCTGAGCCGGGGGAGGCTGGAATATTCCTTTATTGCACAACCTTGCTATCAATGTAGAGAAGTCCTCCATCTCATGACCAAACTGGGCACAATATAAACATGATGCTCTCATTGGATTTATACAATTGCGGGCATAATGCCCTGGCCCTCCACAATTGTAACAAGTCAGCTGTCTGCAACCCCTTCCTGGTCCCATTCCACCTCAACCTTGTCTGCACCCCTGAAATCCAGTATGCGCCATCCCTGTATTTTGATCAAGGGCTCATGTTTCGTTCTGAACTCTGTAGGCAGGAGTTCGATCCATCATCAGTTCATAACTTCTACAAGTGTGTTCGTCATGGCCTACTGACTTGCAGAAATTACAGAACAACTTTGGGACGTCTATGTATACTTTTGTAATAGGTGACAGCTATCTGTAGTGTGATTCCTTCTTATCTGAAAAATCACACACCATAATGCAGGTTTCGCGCTTGGTCCTACTTTTGCCTTTTGTCGCAATGACATTGGCCCTCCTCCTGCTAGGTAGCTCACTCTTGCCGAGTTGTCCTATCTTGTTTCAAGCTTTGCATCTCAAGACACAAGTTCTGCAGTTGTGCATGGATCTATTGAACTCCCAGGTTAGGATCTTGTATCAGATTTTCATACAATATCATTGCCATCTCCAAGGCTTCGGCCTGAGTGGTTAGATTCTATTATGATAACGCATTCCTTAGATGCTATGTTAGTGATGTTACAAACCATGCGCGGTGTTGTGCATCCGTTAAGGTCATATTGGCTTCTCGGATCTTACCCTTCAGTCTCTGATCCAGCTCCTAGGGAGTCTTTCCTCGAAGCATCATGATTTCCTTAAACCTAATAATCGACTGTGCTTCTAATTTTGGCCTACTAAATTCCCTGTTCAACGCAACATGGATATCCGTGATCCCTGCATTTGGAATGTCATTGGAATGCTTGATGTACCATGTCAGTGCGCAATACTACAAGGTGCTAACCAATGTTGCCTTCTTGATATTATCATCCATGACTCCTTGCGCTTCCCATACAGCATTTACTATGAACCAAAATTGGTCCGGATCTTCGTTTCCTACTCCTTTGAATACCGACAACTTTATTGTGCTTGCCATATTAAACTGTGGTGGTGGCAGAGGTGGTGTGGACGAAGATGGGGTTGAGGATGGTGAAACTGGTGGTGGTGTAGGTGGGGGTGGTATGTGTGGAATTCGTTGTCTTATTACACTGATCATGCTTCTTGGCGAAACTTTTGCGAGCTCCTCCTTGCTTTCCCACGGAGGTGAAATCAAGGGACTAGGCTCTAATTCCTCACTACCTTCATTTCTATAGATCCTCCCACTTCGTATAGCCCCAAACATAAATTTATTTGCATAACCCGCTCTTCACACAGTAGCATTTTAATCCAAGTGTTCAAATATTTAATGTACTTACCTCATGGTCCTTTGAGGAAACATCGTTCCGCCTCACTGTAGCTAACTAATGTATCTACTGCGAATTCAATGATAAATCCTCCTATGATTTGATCGAGCCAATGGTCCACATCACGTGCGATCTTATCTTTCGATGCCTCTAATATGCGTACCAATTCTGGAGTCCACACAATTGGCTTGTCAAGCTTACACCTTCCCTGACTGTGTGCTAGCTTCGCGATCCACTCATACAACTCAAAGGGGAAGGACGCAAAGAAAATTTCATGGATTTACGTATATAATTAGCACTCTAACCAATGTTAATTTGATACTCGTGGATTCCTTCTTTCCTATGCCGTGAACTCGTGAATTTTTTTGTCCAACCACCCTTCAATGTCCTTCTTTGTCAGATTCCAATGACACGACATCAGACATCCCTTATGCAGATCCCGATCCCGAAAACGGAGCCATTTTTTGGCTTGTTGGGGTCTGACCCAGGTTCAGAGGTGATTTAGCCAAACAAATCCCATACTACTGGCCCTTTCGGCAACAGTCTACGGAGCGTGGACTAAGGTCTCACCCGAAGTAGTATGGGAGGGTGCAAGAACCAGGCTTCTGCACCCTGGGGAAGTCTAATGGTATCAAGTGGTCCGCAGTTTGACCCTGAGCGCACGTTGCTGCGCTCACTTACTCATATCCCGCAGTTTGAGATGATGCCTTCGCGCAGCCCTATTCAGTGTTATTACCCAAGTCTTTCCTCGCAGCTCGATGTTAGGTGATTAACCGAACTTATTTATACCCTTTTAATTATACTTGACAATGTTCACAATTCATATAAGTGTGTGTAATAAATAAACAATATAATTGCAAGTAATGTCAAACATGTAATAACTCAGAACAGATACACAAGATTCAGATAAAATTTCTCTTTATTATTTTCTTCCTTCTGTTACAGACTCAACCTTACCCTGCACACTCAGTTGTAGAGGTCCGCACACACAATTGCGGATTGTACTAGGCCTTTGCGCACTCAGCTGCAGAGCCTCTTCCTACTACTACTACTACCCAAGACACTTAGACTCTCGCTACTATCCATTGTTAGATTGTCGCATCCATTGATTCTATTTCTTCTCCTTACAACTTAGAGCCACGCTATATTTATACAATTCCATGGTCTGCGGACCATGGGGAGTCTGACACTACTTTCAAAGCATAGGGCGGACAACCCTATGATATGAACATACAATTCACACTCTGTGCCTACAATTCGCGGAGTTTTTACAGCAATATTACTCAAAACTTAAGCTTTGAGCCCTAAAACATGTTGTGGGGGGATTCCATGCCCAACACCACATCACAGCAGGCACTTCAGCAATAGAATAGATGTTGCGCGGGAGGATGGCAAACACCATAGTATTTCCTAAGGGAGCGTTAGTATCATCAGATGTGATGGCCCGAATGTCATTTAGAATGATGAAAGGCCTTGGCCTTAATCTAGCTACCCTTCCCTGGGAAACACTCTATCAGCTACAAGTTGGGATAATAGCAGAGTTGCATGCTAGGGAGAGCCACATGATCCAAGTTCTTAGCAAGTAGAAAATAAACATAAAACAACTTAGCTTGCAGTGCGACGAATTGGTGTTGCAGCATCAACAGTTGGTGCAGACAGTAGATGACACTTGCCGAAGCATCCTGGAGCTAGCCATCCTAGCAAATATACTAGTGGAAGTGTAGATCCAAAGATTGGAAATAGGCGTCTGCGAGGCCAAAGAAGAAATGGCAAAGGCTCAGCTGGAGTTGAATCTTCAAATCACTAAGTTGCGATAGAGAGCGCAACCATCCACTCCCCCAGAAATCACAGAACACGCGCTAATGCTATCACAGTGGGACAAAGGCTCAGCTAGAGCTGAATCTTCAAATCTCCGAGCTTCGGTTGAAAGCACAGCCATCTACTCCCCCAGAAATTAGAGAACAGTGCGCTAGCACTATCACAATAGGATTGGAGGAGATTGGGGGTGCAGTGCAAGACTGCACCAGCTTGTTGGAAGACTCCCTTGAGGTCCTCACAACTCTGCAGGAGGACCCCAACATCCAGCGCCTAGAGATAGAGGCGCAAGAACTCTAGAAACAATATCACAATGTCTGAGGAACTGTGCAGACAATATTCCTGACTCAACGGTTTGCGATGACGTAGCAAGCTAAGGCACTGAAGGAGCAGGTGGACGCATCTCGACAAAAGGAGGCAGTTCTGAAAGTGCACATCCAGCCTTGGATTGACGAGGCTTTCACTCTCATGGAAACCATCGAAGGAAAGCTCACACACATACAGGGGATGTACACTTTAAGGCAGAGAAGCTCCCCGGACTCAGAGGCTTTGGAAGAACACATGCAACAGGTTCAGGGGATAGCAATTCAGTGCACTGCTGACCTTCACACAGTTTAGGAATAGTTGGTGGGTCTCTGCGCGAAGATCGTCGGGCCGATAGAGTGACTCGAGGATGAGTCACGATGTTTGTGTTGGGGGCTTGTTGGGCATGGAATCCCCCCACAACATGTTTTGGGGCTCAAAGCCCAATTTTTGAGTAATATTGTTGTAAAAACTCTGTGAATTGAGGGCATGGAGCACGAATTATATGTTAGATTCATAGGGTTGTCCGCCCTAAGTTTTGAATGTAGTGTCGGCCTACCCATGGTCCGCGGACCATGGGATTGTATAAATAGAGTGAGTTTTTAAGTTGTAAATTAGGAAAGGAAGCAATGAAGAAGGAATGAAGGGATAGAATATGATAGTAGCAAGATTCTAAGTGTCTTGGGTCATAGTAGTAGGAAGAGGCTCTGCAACTGAGTGCGCAGAGGCCTAGTAGAGTCCACAGCTAAGTGAGCGGACCCCTGTAGCTGAGTGCGTAGGGTAAGGTTGAGTTTGTAACAAAAGGAAGCAAATAATAGAGAGAAGTTTTATCTGAATCTTGTGTATCTGTTCTGAGTTATTACATGTTTGATATTATTTGCAATTACATTGTTTGTTTATTATGCGCACTTATATGAATTGTGAACATTGTTAAGTATAACTAAAAGGGTATAAATAAGTTCAGTTAATCACCTAATATCGTAAAGACTTGGGTAATAACACTGAATAGGGTTGCGTGAAGGCAGAATCTCAGGTTGTGAGGTAAAAGTAAGTGCACGCAGCAACGTGCACACAGGGTCGAACCACGAACTACTTGATACCATCAGACATCCCCAGGGTGTGGAAACCTGGTTCTAGAACCCTTCCATACTATTTCAGGTGAGACCTTAGGCTGCACTTCGTGGACTGTTGCCAAAAGAGCCAATAGTACCGGAATTTGTTTGGCCAAATCACCTCCGAACCTGGGTCAGGCCCCAACAAGCCAACATATATATATGTGTCTGTGTGTGTGTGTGTGTGCATTTATGTGCATTTACTTAAATGATAAATAGGTGGAATCATATGTACATACATATTGAATATATTTTTGTCAATTTAAGTTAATTAATTTATAATTTCTATTTTTTATAGAAGAATCTCTCACTAGGTTGTCACATGAGGGTGCTCAACATTCTCCATGTGGTCAACAAGCTCAATCAACTCATGTACTTGGGTGTGATGGTGCTCAACCATATTTGGGTGGTCGTTAATCTCAATCGGATCATCATGATTCTCATTTTGGTAAATTATATAATTTAAATTTTTTATGTTAAAAACAATTTGTATACGTAAATAAATTATATGTACATATGCATGTACATGTCTATTTTTCATGTGTATAAATGCATTGACATGTTTTAATATTTATGTAATTGTATTGAAGAATGGGGTGAAAACGTTGACCGTAGTCAACACAGTCTAAGCAAGGTGATTCAAGAAGAAGGCCATAAGAAAACTATGACCTATCCGTCTAATATTCTTGATGAGATTCCTTGGGAAACAAACATCCAACAATGTACATTATAGAGGTGCACAACTCATTATTCAAAATTTAAGAAATATCATAGGAGTTTGGAGCTCCTTGCAGAGAGTTGACAAAGCTTAGAAATATTTTTTTCAGTCTCTAAGTACATTTCTTGATATTTACAAGAACATTGGGCCAACAATTGATGGCTTTATAATATTATGAGGCATAGAAAGGAAACAATGATGGGTCCCAATAGATGGGTCGAGGTAAGTAGGAGGGTTACAAAAGCACATGCCAAATTATGCTTAATTTCAAAGAAGGGTCGAAAAGGAAGATGCTCAAGGTGCAATATTTCAAGCACCCTGAAATAGCCTACCATTTGTATGAGAGGTTCCTTGCAGCGTATGGAGATTTTCCATGGAATGGCAATGTTCCACATTATTTTGCAAAATTATTTTATGAAAAATTATTTTTGGGTATGAAACCTGATTATACTAACCTTCCATCTGAATGTTATGGTACTGGAAGAGTTTATACATATGAACATAAGGGTGCATTAAGGGATACTAAATTGCCTCATCCTCCACCTCCTTTGGTACCTCAATCTCCATGTCTAGTAGCTTTGTGGTCGCAAATGGATGCCACTTCTCAGATTTGTCGAGAAGCAAGGGATGCATTTATAGAGAACATACATACTACATTGACTAGAATTGATGTGAGTATAAATCGAAAAAGAGCACAGGTTGATGCACGTGTTAATATTTTATTTAAATCAGATGTGGATATAGATAATATGAATATTGAAGAGTTTAAGTGTATGCAAAGGCTTGTCACGATGGCTGGCAAGACCTAATCGGTCATGAGGAAGAGGGCATGTGATCAATATGTGTTAATGTTTACAGCGTAAACTTTAATGTAATGTAATGTATGTGTTAATGTTGATTCACATACATTTCCTATTTTTTTTTAGATATAATATAACATGAATGTATCATATTTTCACCATTTATAGTTAATTCATTTGTTGATAAATTTTTTTGATAATATGATGGTGTTGGGTTCAGGTTTCAATGAATATATGTTGAGAGATGTTATTTTTTTTTTAAGAACATGTTGATAGTTAGATAGTTTGTCACAATAGATCGACTAAAATATATTAGAAAATCTGAAATCTACAATATGAGGCTTTTTTTCTCCTTAGATTTATGAATATGTTAATTATTATTTATTGTGTATGGATGAAAATTATAATTATGCATAAAATAGAGAAAAAATAAAACAATCATGTTTTGCCTACAAAAAACATCATTTGATGCTTAAAACTATGTATGTAAGGTTTCAAACCCCAATTTCCCAAATTGGGGCTCAAGTGATCGAAGACTTCCATAATTATTCATATTGTTGGAGATTTTTGAAAGTGAATTGTATAATGTTTTTTATCCATCCAACATTTAGGATGGTCACTCCATCCATCATTAGAGACCAAAGAGCACTTTTGAGTAAACGAGTGTTGAAGAGCCTTTTTTATGGGATAAATAGAACAAAGTAATTGTTGGGTTAACGTGTAAAGAATAAATTTGGTCAAGATCAAATAGAAAATTATTATTGATAAGTGAAACGGGTATTTGACCAAATTGATATTTAAGGAATTGAAGTCAAATAAAATTGATTAAAAATAATAATTGTAACTGGTATTTGACAAAATTCACAATTGAAAATTGAATAGATAATAATTTAAAAATAAAATAAAAACTAATTAAACATGAAATAAAAATTAATAGTAATTTACAAATTATCCACAATCAACTAATTTTCAATAAATAAGAATTAATAATTAAAAAATAATACATACTAATTGAAATAAGAATTAATGAGAGTTAAGGATTAAAGTTGAATTAGTTAAAATTAAGAATTAAAAAAATAATTAAAAAAATAAATAAATAGGGGATATAATTTAATGAGTAAGGTTAAAGACGACAATAAGAGGGTCAAATGGGTCCAATTTGGAATGATGAACATTTTTTTGAAAATGATAATAAGATTCATGAAGGGTGGGCAAGTGGGGCGGGGCGGGGGAGTGGGCCACCAAGGGCGGGATATAGGCAATCAATGGAAGGGGAGAATCAATGGGTGAGATGGTATATGGCGACTTTCCAGGATTTCTTAGGTTGTATCCATCCTCCCTATTAAAGTTATTAGGGTTGTTCTTGATTTAGAGGGCTTCTTGAATAATTCGAGAGTTATAGAAAGGAATGGAGGCAAGGATTTTTTATTAATCGAAACAAATTAAGTGTTTGGACTTACATGAGTACTAAGTGATGGTAAACTTTGAAAGATGTTTATGGTTGGTGTCAACTATGTGCTCTTTGAGGTGGGCTTAAAACTAGGACTTGTTGGTAAAAATGGTCTCCTAAGGTGATTCCTCCACTTTTCTACTCTAAAAGCATCGATATGGATGAAAAATAATATAATGTCCCAATATGGCTCAGGTCTCCAAGTGTGGAACAGTGCCATGGGGTTTTATGCTTAGACAAGAAATTTTTACCCCGAAGAATGTCATTTACAACCTCAAAATGGCCCTAGAAGATTTTAGACCTTCGGGGGCTTCACTAAATGAAGATCTGACATATCGTGTGCATTCGTGGCATATTAAAAAATACCCTTAATTTAACTACATATTGCAAAATACCTATAAAAATCACATTATTTAACCCTCTATCAATGAACACAATACACCCTCCTAATTTTAAAAACCCCTAACTTAACTAGATATTTTGGGTATATTTCTTTTCATTAACATTTTTTATACCCCTTTATATTTTTTCATTGACTTTGAGCTCCATTTTTTATACATGCCAATATAAAAACCCTTTACCCCCTATTACATGCTCAATATATTATGTCCTTTTTTCCTCAATATATATCCCCCAATATGAATGCACACGGTATGGTATTGCTCCCACTATGAAGTCCCTATATTTAGACCCCAATTCTCCAAACTGACTCACATCAATAAAATTTCTCTTGAGTTGATTCTTCCAAAATTTCCACTTTGAAATCATTGAGGTGGGTGAAAAATTATATAATGATCCAATCTAGATCACAACTCCCTATTTTTGGAGGTTGTTGGCCCCTAAAAGCTTTTATTGAATGACACAAGGAAAAGTTCCCTCTACCTTCACCCTCGAGTACAACTTATCCTTTCCTAGAAGTTTCCCCTTCAATCAAATATGCCAAAGGTCATGCCACTCAATCTTGTAGTTTTCGACCTCTTATGCAAAATTGTATCCTTTGCCAACTTTTATTTGGCATTTGGAGGCATGCCCTCTATGGAAGGGAGGACCTACTCCTCTTCTTGATCGAACATGGAAGGCTCATATAATTTGATATTTTCCACATTCACTCCTAAGTAAATGTACATGTATATGGTTAGACTAGGTATCTAGGCACTAACTCCCACATTTTCCAATATCTCAATACGATCATATCACTAGGCCTTAATTTCCTTACCAGGACCCTATAGCATTTCCTTGTTCAATTGTAACCATACTCTGTCTCCCACTTTGAATGGCCTCTCCATCTTGTGTTGATCATTCATGGCCTTGTGTTTTTTCTATGTATTTTTCAATTCCTCTTGTACTTGCAAATGGATTTTCCCCATTTTATCAATGTGTTTTTAGACTCTTAAATAATTCCTTGTGAGATATTCCCTCACTCCTCCTTGATTTCCATATACAACATCTAAAGGTGAAGGTGAAAAATATCCAAAAGAAGGTGACAAATGAGGACTTACGAGTAGAAGTGTGGATTGTTTTCTTATAAGAGTGTGGTATATATACTAATTTTCATCCCATGTATTTAGATGCTTGTGATTGTAAACCCTCAAAAGCTACACCAAAGTCCTATTGACTATTATTTCCACATTTGTCTACATATGTAACGTTTTATACCTCTTTAATGTCATGTCCATCTTCTCTCGCAATATAGTGCAAAATTCATTGAGAAATATGGTGTCCTTATTTCAAATTATGCTCCTCGGTGTCCCAAAGTGCATCCATACCTATTCAAAGAAAAAAAAAATTGCTTGTTTCCCTTTGATGGTCCTTTTATAGGGCATGAGAAGCACATATTAATGGGGTTATCAACTACCACGAATAGATAGGCATGTCACTTCATGGTTTTTGGTAAACCTCCCATAAATTATATGTAAATGGTTTCATAAGGATGAGTGGGTATAGGTAAGGGATGGTATAGACCATGTCTCCTATTACTAGGCATATTGATACAACAAAGCATACATCTTATAATGAACCTTGCTACATATTCTTGCATTCTAGGTACACATGCCTTTGAAGTTGGTCACTTTATTCCCTACACCAAAATTTCCTGCAACTTTGGAGGTGTGAGCCTCCTTGATTATCTATAGTCCCTCATCTTTTGGAACCAAAAGCTTTTCTAACCTATAGAGTAAGCCTGTTTGGAGATAATAGTCAACTTTGTTGTCACCATCATCTATATAACTTAAGATCTACAATTTATGAAACACCTCTGGCTTAATGAGCTGCTACAAAATCTCGACTCCCTTTATTATTCTATCTCACTCCCACTCCTAGTTATTATTCTCTGTTGGGCATGGAATCCCCCCCACAGCATGTTTTGGGGTTAAAAGCCCAAGTTTTGGTCAAATGTTATTGTAAGACTCCGCGAATTGTGGGCGCGGAGTGTGAGATGTATGTTGAGTCATAGGGTTGTTCGCCCTAAGTTTTGTAGTATAATGTATTGTAATGTCGGCCTACCCATGGTATGCGGACCATGGGATTGTATAAATAGAGTGAGGCTCTAAGTGTAGAAGATAGGAAGAGAAAGAGAATAAGGAGGAAGCATGAGGAATTGAGTCAGATCTGTAAAGTCTTGCGTCATAGTAGTAGGAAGAGGCTCTATAGCCGAGTGCACAGAGGCCTGGTAGAGTCTGCAGCTGAGTGCGTAGGGCGGAGTTGGGTCTATAACCAAACAAGAAGAATAATAAAAATATGTTTGATTCCAAATATTGTGTATCTGTTTCTGTCTTGCTTTCTATGCCTTTATACTATTTTGTTTCCCGCGGGCACTTATATTAATGTTGAACACTGTTAAGTATAATTGGGCTCATACAAATAAGTTAAGTAATTGGTTAATATCAAATTAATGGTTAGGAATTTGGGTAATAGCACAGATCACGCCTCGAATAGGGCTGCGTGAAGGCAACATCACAGGCTGCGAGGGACTGATAGTTGCGTGTAGCGATGTGCGCACAGGGTCAAACCACGAACCACCAAAAATCATCAGACATCTCTAGGATGTGGAAACCTGGGTCTAGCACCCCCCCCCCCATACTACTTTGGGTGAGACCTTAGTCCATGCTCCATGGAATATTGCCGAAAGGGCCAGTAGTACCAGGATTTGTTTGGTTAAATCACCTTCGAACCTGGGTCAGTTCCCAACAAGCCAACAAATGGTTCCATTGCTGGGACCAGGATCTACATAAGGGATGCCTGATGTTGTGGCACTGGAATCCAACGAAGAAAGAAATTGAAGAGTGGTTGGACAAGAAGATTCTTGAGTTCGCGACACAAGAAAACACGAATCCATGAGTGTCTAAGGAGCAGTGGTTGGAGCGCTACTTATATACGGAAATCCATGATATTTTCTTTGCTTCATTCCCTTTTGAGCTATATGAGTGGACTGCGAAGCTAGCAAATAGTCAAGGAAGGTGCAAGCTCGATAAACCGATCGCGTGGACTCCGGAATTAGTGCGCAGATTAGAAGCCTCAGAAGATAAGATAGCGTGCACTATGGACCATTGGCTTGATCAAATTATAGGAGGATTTATCACTAAGTTCAGAGTAGATATGAAAATCAGCTACAACGAGGCGGAACAATGCTTCCTAAAAGGACCATAAGGTAAGTATATTACATCTTTGAACACTTGGATTAAAATGTTATTATGTGAAAAGTGGGTTATGTGGCTAAATTAATGTTTGGAACTATGTGGAGTGGGAAGATCTATAGAAACTAAGGTAGTGTAGGAATAGAAAAGAGCCCCTTGATTTCACCTCAAAGAGAAAGCGAGGAAGAGCTCGCAAAAGTTTCACCAAGAAGCGCGATCAGTCTGATAAGACAACGGATCCCGCGTTTACCACCTCCACCTACACCGCCGGCCATCTCACCGTCTTCACCTCCATCTCTACCCACCCCACCTCTGCAACCCTCGCAGTTCAATATTGCGAGTGCAATAAAGTTGTTAGTATTCAAAGGAGTAGGAAATGAAGATCCCGACTAATTTTGGTTCGTGGTAAAAGTTGTATGGGAACCACAAGGAGTCATGGATGATAATATCAAGAAGGCCACATTGGTAAGCACATTGCAGGACCATGCCCTAACATGGTTCATTAAACACTCTAATGATCACCCAAACGCAGGAATCACAGAAATTCAAGCAGCGCTGAACAGGGAATTTAGCAGACCAAAGTCAGAGACACAATCAATTATTGGATTTAAAGAGATCACAATGCTCCCGGGCGAGACCCCCTAGGATCTGGATCAAAGACTGAAGAGTATGATTCCCGAAGCCAACATGACGTTGACGAATGCACAACACTGCACATGGCTTGTAGTTTTACTATCACCGCATTTAAGGATGGCGTTGTCACAACAAAAGCTTTCCACTCAGGCTGAAGCTTTAGAGATGGCAATGAGATTGCATAAGATCCCTATACAAGATCTGGGTCTGGAAGTCTAGCAAATCCACATGCAACTACAAAATTTGTGTTTGGAAATGCAAAGCTTGAAACAGGACAGGACACCTCAGCCAGAGGCGCATGAGGAAGTAGGGTGCAAAAAATGTAAAGGTTAGGGGCATGATAAGGACCATTGTCCAGTTTTTGCGAACTACTTAGCGGCCGTAGGGCCAATGCCATTAATACCGGAGGCGCAAGCAGGGCCCAATGCGGTGCCTGCATTATGGTGCGCGATCTGTTAGATAGGAGGGAAACATAATACAGATAATTGTCACCTGTTGCAAAAGTATACATAGACGTCCCAACAATTGTTCCGTAATTTTTGTAGGTTGGTAGGCCATGATGAACCCACTTGCAGAAGCTACAAACTAATGATGGATCAGACTCCTGCCTATAGAATGCAGAATGAAATGCGAGCCCTCGATTCGAATGCAGGGATGGATTGGACTCTTGCCTATGAACTGCACGTGGTCCAGAAAGTGGGAAAGCATGCATTGGGCACAGGAAGGGAACTGAGATTGACTGCGCAAATTGGAGAATATAAAATGGATCAGTCGATTCTGGATTTAGGATCAGATGCGAATGTATTACCAAAACAGACATGGGAATGCATGGTCAGGCCTGCATTGTAGTTGTCTCCTATTCAATTACGAATGGCTAATCAACAGAAGATCCTAGTGATGGGGAGATTGCAAGGGGTAACAATGGATATTGAAGGTATGAGCGTGCTGGTGGATTTTGAAGTAATAGAGATTATCAACAATAGCAATCCCTATCCCACGCTACTGGGCATAGATTGGGCCACTGATATGAATGGAATCATAAATTTGAAGAAGCGCAAAATGATTTTTGAGAAAAAGTCACTAAGTGTCATAGTACCACAAGACCTTGCTGAAGGAGAGTGATACATTGAACCGGTGCACAATGATGATAGTGATGACAATCTCGATTGCATCTACAAGATAACTACATGAGAATAGGATTGGGTGAATCCAACTACAGATGGTAGGATTTCGTGGGAGCGCAAATGCACCTGCACTTCGGATTCGGATGAAGAAATAGAACGATGGCAGAATCAGTTGCACGAAGTAACAATGCTCAACTGCAATACAATGATGAGATCACTACGCTGCGTGACAACAGAGGTAAGGGATCTACCAATGTACGATGGGTTAACAACAATGCATGAATTTCTAAACAAATTTGAAAGCACAGTACTAGAACAGTAGCAGTTCGATGCACTAAAATGGGCACTGCGCGCTACGCCCGCAAGATGGTGGTGTATGCATCAAAAAGTCTTCAAGGATTGGCATGAATGCAAAAGGATGATGCACCTATGATTTGGAAAACTCCAGTTAGGGATGAGAGCCGGTTGCGAGGGACAAAACAACTTGCGCGGCCACCTTTCCTGGTGGGTGCAGACCTATGACATGCAGCTTGCCCTAGCACACACCAGTCCCAGAATAGAGAATCAAAACAAAACATCATGGCAGGAAAGGCGAAGTGCGCTACGGATTATCCACTGAGAAGTGTTCAGCAGGGTGTGCGAAGTATTGAACAGGGTTCACCAAGTGCGATGTACTGACTGGTACCTGCGCGTTCTAGCGATCCAATGGACCTATAAGACAATGTGCAAAACCATGACTGCAAAATCAATCCCAAGGTTATGGAATGAAAAAGTGGTTGTAATCTCTGAAGAGCCTGCAAAGATGAACCCACATGGAATAACACCTGCAGATGCAACAGTGCGTGAATCCCAGAATGAATAAATCACATAGCTACACGAAGTAGAGCACGTAAGACTTCAGGAAGCCATTCAGCAAGGGAACAGTAGACTTCGTGAAATTGAAAAGGATCGGGTACGACTAAGGAATAAAAGCATGTTGATGGACGTAGAGGTTAAGAAGTTAGAGGACAAAATAAAGGAAGCCTTTCTCATTAAAAACCCAAGGGTGGTACGACAACTGAGGATTTTTCGCGGATTATCCTGAGGGGCGAAATGGAGCTCCACACGGGTGGTGTGACCACCTAACTAGCCGTCAGAAGAATAGTCTCAGCGCTCCAAGAAGTTGAAAGGGAGCGCGGGACTATAAAAAAATCTTCTTGTGAACTACGCACTAAGGGAGGTGCGCGCAAAGTCAGCATGTCAAAAGGTTCGTGCCCATGCACAGCTGCCATGCAGGTAGGCTGGGAACTGACCATTGGTGTCACTGTTCATGATGGAATGTCTGGTTTGAGGCCAAATGGAGTGGGCGGTGGGCATTTAAGACAACAGTCACGAGCCAGATTTTGGCAAATCTGCCGCCAAGAAAGCATTGATGGCCCGGAATTGGGGGGAATGGTCGAATTTGAATTCAAAAGGTGTTATAAAACTTTGAGGGCCAACAACAAGACAACACTTGTTCACTTGAGATTTGAGCGGTTGAATAGAGCACATAGTGTTGAGCGCCGAGCAATATTAGAGCCCCTAAGTTCGTGAAAGACCATATGCATTGCAGACAAGATGACGGCTACTAGGGGAGGTTTGGGCTTTGAAGAAGGAACCGCTGGCGAGGCTGCGCAGACCCATATGGTACACAATGTTCCCGAAGGTATTGGGGTTGCCCCAGAAATCTTGAAATCACCTCGGACACTGAGACAGAAAAAAGATAAGCAGACAATGGGACCATTCCGCATGTCCCCAAGGAATCTGCGGTTCAATAAGCTATCAGTGGAGGACAAGGGCAAGGTAGTCACCATTGAGTTAGATGAAGAGGATGAGGACTTATAGACTCTGATTGCCAAAGTAGAGGAAGGAGAAGACGTGGAGGAGGAAGTCTAACCGATGCATTCTACAGCAAAATTACCCAAGTATGTCCCTTTGCAAAAAGGGAAAGCTAAGGTACCAAAGGACCTAGATGGCACGAAGAGTGCACTCCAAACACAGCTCCTCCCCGATGGAATTACCTTTGAGGGTCTGCACCTAGGCCGTGTGCCTACCCTAAAATTTGAAGATTGGGACCTCACGGGCAGTGATAAGTTCCCACAATTAGCAACAACCGCGAGCCTGATGAAACAAAATACGAAGGGGCCAGTAATCACATTAGAGCCACGAAAATGGTTACGCTGTGTGGAGAAGGCTGGGTTGCTTCATCTGCGATGGATACCACATTTTCACCGCACGCCTATCACTATTTTCGTCATCATCTGCAGAATTTCTTGGCTTCCCTGTAAGGGAAAGGACCCCACAACGATAGCAGGAAAAAGCAGTGATTCGGCTTTCGCGAAAGCCATGAAGACCAAATACAAGCTTGAAAAGAAAAAGAGGGGTTATGCCATCACCAATATCAAGGATAAAGGGGTTGCGTAGCTACCCAACTCCTGGCTGAAAATTTAATGAGAAAATGCCACGCCGATGAAGTACCAGTGCTGGTGATTGCGTTGGCCGAACAGTGTGCTGACGAGGTCCAGTTCAACTGGACCGAGTTCCTCGGCGAAGAATTCTTGATCAACTGTCAAGAGGCCAAGGAGCAAGGTAAGACCTTCCATTACACATGGTTTCTCTTATCCATTTTGCTGGTAGCAGGAGAACTATTAGAGAACAGTCAGTTCCCGAGCATTGAACGTGACTTGCCAGAGGCCACGAAGTACGCTTCGCTCTAGGCTACTGAGGACGCGAAAAGGATTCGCGACACTGAGATTTTCTGGGTGCTCATGGAGGTGAGCTTTTGGATGTGGATTAATAGGAGGCCATGCTTGTCCCCTCTAATGCACAATAGTCTGCAAACCTTTGTTGACTTCAAGGCAGACATGCACAATATCTACATCAGGGTGTGAAAGGATCTGGCGTAGCAGTGGAAAAAACTCCCATTCATGGCCACTAATGGTGCGATCTTCACTATGTTAGAGACATGGCCTTCTAAGTGGCACACCCCAGATTTGGAAGAATTGGAAAAGGTGACAGCACAGAAAAGGAAGGATGAGGCCAAGCTGCGCATCACACAACTGGCCAAGAAAAGGCGCAATGAAATAGTGACAGCCGAGGATAGGCAATCCACGAAGCAGCAAAGGTAGCTATGGAGGAAAATAAGGTTGTCGAAGTAGCAACAGCAGCACAGACAACAGAGGCCACAACAGTGCAGGCGGAGGAGGGCCAAGAAGTGTCTGCAGGACAGGAGGCAAAGGACACATACCTTGCCAAAGCAAGCACATACCTAGGAACTATTTCGGCCCAACTTAAATGGTCACGTGTCACTGAAAGATTGGGTCCACAGAAAAAGGTCAAGGCTTCAAAGCTAGCCATAGACTCGATCATGTTAACTAAAGGTGACCTCTATGACATCAGCGAGACGATTCGCGATGTCACCAAGGAAGCGCTCCAAGAAGTTATGATGGAGCAGCAGACTATGTTAGGGGGCCTAATGGCGTAGTTGCAGGAACTATGGGTGCGGCCCCCCCAAGAAGGAACCTTGGCCACCTATGTCACAGCAGGCACATCAATAGTAGAACAAATTCTACACACGAGGACAACCAATAGCATAGTGTTACCGGAAGGAGCGCTAGCAGTAGCGAATGAGATCAACAGAGCTACGGTTGGCAGGATCAAGGGGCTTGGCCTTAATTTGGTTTCCCTTCCGCGAGAAACATTGTACCAACTGTAGGATGGAATAATAGTAGAACTCTACGCTAGGGAGGGGCGCACGATACAGGTTCTGAGCAAGCAGAAGATTAACATCGAACATCTTAGCTTATAGCGTGACGAGTTGGTGTCACAAAATCGGTAGTTGGTATAGATGGTAGATGACGCTTGCCAATGCATCCCAGAGCTAGCTATCACAGTAGATCTACCGGCAGAAGTGCAGATCCACATTTTGGCAAGTGGGTTCTGTGACATGAAAGAAGAGGCAACAAAGGTTCAATTGGAGCTAAACCTTTAGATTTTCGAACTACGATTGAAGGCGGAGCCTTCCACCCCCCCAGAAGTCAGAGAACAGCATGCTAGTGGTATATAAACAGGGTTGGAAGAAATTGCACGAGCAGTGCAAGACTATACAGTATGTTGGAACAAGCCTTTGTGGTCCTCACATCTTTGCAAGAGGACCCCAACATACAGTGTCTGGAAACAGAGGCATGTGAACTTTAGGAGTATTATGATGGTGTCTGAGGAACACAGTCGTCTTCACTCAACGGCTCGCAAATATGTAGCAAACAAAGGCACTAAAAGACTAGGTGGATGCTGCCAGACAAAAATAGGCAGTTCTCAAAGTGCGCGTCCAGCCATGGATTGACGAGGCCTTCACCATCACGACAAATATCAAAGGCAAGCTCGAGCAGATGAAGGTGATGTACGCATTGAGGTAGGGATTTTCCCCTAACAAAGAAGCTTCGGATGAACGCATGAAGCAGGTCCAACAAACCACAGAGAAGTGCGTTGTAGACCTCAGAGCAGCGCATGACCAGTTAGAGGGACTCCATGCCAAGATCACCGTGTTGACAAAGTGACTCAAGGGCGAGTCGTGATGTTTTTGTTGGGGAGCTGTTGGGCATGGAATCCCTCCACAGCATGTTTTGGGGTTCAAAGCCCAAGTTTTGGTCAAATGTTATTGTAAGACTCCGTGAATTGCGAGCGTGGAGCGCGAGATATATGTTGAGTCATAGGGTTATCTGCCCTAAGTTTTGTAGTATAATGTATTGTAATGTCGGCCTACCCATGGTCCGCGGACCATGAGATTGTATAAATAGAGTGAGGCTCTAAATGTAGAAGATAGGAAAAGAAAGAGAATAAGGAGGAAGCATGAGGAATTGAGTCAGATCTATAAAGTCTTGGGTCATAGTAGTAAGAAGAGGCTCTGCAGCTGAGTGCATAGAGGCCTGGTAGAGTCTGCAGTTGAGTGTATGGACCCCTGCAACAGAGTGCGCAGGGCTGAGTCGGGTCTGTAACCAAGCAAGAAGAATAATAAAAAGATGTTTGATTCAAAATATTGCGTATCTATTTCTGTCTTTCTTTCTATGCCTTTATACTGTTTTTTTCTCACGCGGACTTATATGAATATTGAAAACTGCTAAGTATAATTGGGCTCATACAGATAAGTTAAGTAATTGGTTAATATCAAATTAATGGTAAGGAATTTGGGTAATAGCACGGATCGTGCCTCCAATAGGGTTGCACGAAGGAAGCATCGCACGCTGCAAGCAACTGATAGTTGCGCATAGTGATGTGTGCACATGGTAAAACCATGGATCACCAAAAATCATCAGACATCTCTAGGGTGCGGAAACCTAGTTCTGGCACCCTCCCATACTACTTCGGGTGAGACCTCAGTCCACACTCCATGTATTGTTGTCGAAAGGGCCAGTAGTACCGAGATTTGTTTGGCTAAATCGCCTCCGAACCTAGGTCAGGCCCCAACAAACCAACATTCTCTACTATGGACAAGAGATAATCAAACATAATGGAACACCTACTCCTCTTAATGGCTTGGTATTAATATAGCTTGACAGAAAACTAGGGGATCAATTTTGAGCTATTCAATTGTTAGTTAGAGTTAGAAATTGGAGTCTTTTATAATTTTCTTCAAAGTCCCCACATGGCTAGCCCTAAATGTATGAGTAATGAGGGCTGGCATGGAATCCACTCATTCCATGGTGGTCAAACATGGTAGGTCAACTTTTGGGAGACAAATTTTGCATATGAACTTTAATTTTCGTGATTCCTATACCGTTGAAAGGTCTCTAGGTGTGGAATAGTGTCATGGGGTCCTACACTTAAGTGAGAAAGTTTTATTCCCCCAAAAAATATTGTTTAAGGCATCAAAATGGTCCAAGAAGGTTTCAGACCCTAATCCTCCAAATTAAGTCTCATTGATAAAATTGCTCCTACAAGCTAATACCTCCAATTTTTCCACTATAAAAGCATCAAGATAGATGGAAAATTATATAATAATCTTCATCACTTTAATTTTTAAGAACACCAAACATTGAAATTGATATATTCTTATGAATATCTATTTTGAAGTTGTTTAAAACTAATCTCTTTCATTGGAAGGAATATCTTTTTGAAATCTGACTTAATTAGCTCACTAATAAAAACACACACACACACACACACACAGAGATATTTTAGAAAAATTAAAAATACATAAGTGTCTAGATTCTAATTCCAAACAAAGATAAAAATAAGTATTGTGAGTACTACAAAGTGGTGGTTATATGGTTGATTGCACATAAAAAGTTAAAGTTATCCACTATGGAATCGAGGTCAATGTCATAAGAGGGAGATTTAAAAACTTATAAACCTGTAAGGTAATTGAAAAGTGAGGGACTCCGCGCCAAGATCACCGTGTTGACAGAGTGACTCGAGGGCGAGTCGTGATGTTTTTGTTGGGGGGTTGTTGGGCATGGAATCCCCCCCACAGCATGTTTTGGGGTTCAAAGCCCAAGTTTTGGTCAAATGTTATTGTAAGACTCCGCGAATTGCGGGCGTGGAGTGTGAGATGTATGTTGAGTCATAGGGTTATCCGCCCTAAGTTTTGTAGTATAATGTATTGTAATGTCGGCCTACCCATGGTCCGCGGACCATGAGATTGTATAAATAGAGCGAGGCTCTAAGTGTAGAAGATAGGAAGAGAAAGAGAATAAGGAGGAAGCATGAGGAATTGAGTCAGATCTATAAAGTCTTGGGTCGTAGTAGTAAGAAGAGGCTCTGCATCTGAGTGCGTAGAGGCCTGGTAGAGTCTGCAGTTGAGTGTATGGACCCTTGCAACAGAGTGCGCAAGGCAGAGTCGAGTCTGTAACCAAGCAAGAAGAATAATAAAAAGATGTTTGATTCAAAATATTGTGTATCTGTTTCTGTCTTGCTTTCTATGCCTTTATACTGTTTTTTTCTCACGTGGACTTATATGAATATTGAACATTGTTAAGTATAATTGGGCTCATACAGATAAGTTAAGTAATTGGTTAATATCAAATTAATGGTAAGGAATTTGGGTAATAGCACGGATCGTGCCTCCAATAGGGTAGCACGAAGGAAGCATCGCACGCTGCAAGCGACTGATAGTTGTGCGTAGTGATGTGTGCACAGGGTCAAACCATGGATCACCAAAAATCATCAGACATCTCTAGAGTGCGGAAACCTAGTTCTATCACCCTCCCACACTACTTCGGGTGAGACCTCAGTCGCACTCCACGTACTATTGTCGAAAGGGCCAGTAGTACCGGGATTTGTTTGGCTAAATCACCTCCGAACCTAGGTCAAGCCCCAACAAACGAACATTCTCTACTATGGAACAAGAGATAATCAAACATAATGGAACGCGTACTCCTCTTAATGGCTTGGTATTAATATAGCTTGATAGAAAACTAGGGGATCAATTTTGAGCTATTCAATTGTTAGTTAGAGTTAGAAATTGGAGTCTTTTATAATTTTCTTCAAAGTCCCCACATGGCTAGCCCTAAATGTATGAGTAATGAGGGTTGGCATGGCATCCACCCATTCCATGGTGGTCAAACATGGTAGGTCAACTTTTGGGAGACAAATTTTTCATATGAACTTCAATTTTCGTGATTCCTATACCGTTGAAAGGTCTCTAGGTGTGGAATAGTGTCATGGGGTCCTACACTTAAGTGAGAAAGTTTTATTCCCCCAACAAATATCGTTTAAGGCATCAAAATGTTCCAAGAAGGTTTAAGACCCTAATCCTCCAAATTAAGTCTCATTGATAAAATTGCTCCTACAAGCTAATACCTTCAATTTTTCCACTATAAAAGCATCAAGATAGATGGAAAATTATATAATAATCTTCATCACTTTAATTTTTAAGAACACCAAACATTGAAATTGATAGATTCTTATGAATATCTATTTTGAAGTTGTGTAAAACTAATCTCTTTCATTGGAAGGAATATCTTTTTGAAATCTGACATAATTAGCTCACAAGCTAATAAATTAAAAATTCCTAATAAAAGTACATAACATATATATATATAACAATTTTATAAAAATTAAAAATACATAAGTGTCTAGATTCTAATTCCAAACAAAGATAAAAATAAGTATTGTGAGTACTACAAAGTGGTGGTTATATGGTTGATTGCACATAAAAAGTTAAATTTATCCACTATGGAATCGAGGTCAATGTCATAAGAGGGAGATTTAAAAACTTATAAACCTGTAAGGTAATTGAAAAGTGAGGGACTCCGCACTAAGATCACCGTGTTGACAGAGTGACTCGAGGGCGAGTCGTGGTGTTTTTGTTGGGGGCTGTTGGGCATGGAATCCCCCCCACAACATATTTTGGGGTTCAAAGCCCAAGTTTTGGTCAAATGCTATTGTAAGACTTCGCGAATTGCGGGCGTGGAGCGCGAGATGTATGTTGAGTCATATGGTTATTCGCCCTAAGTTTTGTAGTATAATGTATTGTAATGTCGGCCTACCCATGGTCCGCGGACCATGAGATTGTATAAATAGAGCGAGGATCTAAGTGTAGAAGATAGGAAGAGAAAGATAATAAGGAGGAAGCATGAGGAATTGAGTCAGATCTATAAAGTCTTGGGTCGTAGTAGTAAGAAGAGGCTCTGCAGCTGAGTGCGTAGAGGCTTGGTAGAGTCTGCAATTGAGTGTATGGACCCCTGCAACAGAGTGTGCAGGGTGGAGTCGGGTCTGTAACCAAGCAAGAAGAATAATAAAAATATGTTTGATTCAAAATATTGTGTATCTGTTTCTGTCTTGCTTTCTATGCCTTTATACTGTTTTTTTTCTCACGCGGACTTATATGAATATTGACCACTACTAAGTATAATTGGGCTCATACATATAAGTTAAGTAATTGGTTAATATCAAATTAATGGTAAGGAATTTGGGTAATAGCATGGATCGTGCCTCCAATAGGGTTGCACGAAGGAAGCATTGCACGCTGCAAGTGACTAATAGTTGCACGTAGTGATGTGTGCACAGGGTCAAACCATGGATCACCAAAAATCATCAGACATCTCTAAGTGCAGAAACCTAGTTCTAGCACCCTCCCATACTACTTCGGGTGAGACCTCAGTCTGAACTCCACGTACTGTTGTCGAAAGGGCCAGTAGTACCGGGATTTGTTTGGCTAAATCACCTCCGAACCTAGGTCAGGCCCCAACAAACGAACATTCTCTACTATGGAACAAGAGATAATCAAACATAATGGAACACCTACTCCTCTTAATGGCTTGGTATTAATATAGCTTGATAGAAAACTAGGGGATCAATTTTGAGCTATTCAATTGTTAGTTAGAGTTAGAAATTGGAGTCTTTTATAATTTTCTTCAAAGTCCCCACATGGCTAGCCCTAAATGTATGAGTAATGAGGGTTGGCATGGCATCCACTCATTCCATGGTGATCGAACATGGTAGGTCAACTTTTGGGAGACAAATTTTGCATATGAACTTCAATTTTCATGATTCCTATACCGTTGAAAGGTCTCTAGGTGTGGAATAGTTTCATGGGATCCTACACTTAAGTGAGAAAGTTTTATTTCCCCAAAAAATATCGTTTAAGGCATCAAGAAGGTTTCAGACCCTAATCCTCCAAATTAAGTCTCATTGATAAAATTGCTCCTACAAGCTAATACCTCCAATTTTTCCACTATAAAAGCATCAAGATAGATGGAAAATTATATAATAATCTTCATCACTTTAATTTTTAAGAACACCAAACATTGAAATTGATATATTCTTATGAATATCTATTTTGAAGTTGTTTAAAACTAATCTCTTTCATTGGAAGGAATATCTTTTTGAAATCTGACTTAATTAGCTCACTAATAAAAACACACACACACACACACACACAGAGATATTTTAGAAAAATTAAAAATACATAAGTGTCTAGATTCTAATTCCAAACAAAGATAAAAATAAGTATTGTGAGTACTACAAAGTGGTGGTTATATGGTTGATTGCACATAAAAAGTTAAAGTTATCCACTATGGAATCGAGGTCAATGTCATAAGAGGGAGATTTAAAAACATATAAACCTGTAAGGTAATTGAAAAACTTAACTTTTATATATATAAAAAAGATCACATTTCAAATTTTATCAATTTCTAATAAATAAAATAAATTCTATTTTGTATTAAATTAAAATTATATAAAAACTATTTATACATAAATATATTATTTATATTTTTATAAGTATTGTAATATTATCATATTTTATGACTAATGCAATATACAGATATAAGGGTTTTTCGCTGTGGATTTCCCTAGGAAATCATTTTGTAATGTGTTTATTGAATTCTTTCTCTTATATGCTTTGTGATTTTTCGGTCGATTAATTGTTTCTACTGACGAGTAGAGTATATTCAATTCTTTTGTTTTAGAAAATTAGATAAGCAGTTTGAATCTACAGGGAATTTCTACAGGAGAGACATGGGAGTAACTATTAGAGGATTAGAGGTCCTAACTCAAGTTGAAAATCACATTAAATTTTGTATCGTAGAGGTGGACCAATACAAATTCATTTATGTGATGATGAAATATTTTTTTTCTCATCATCGAAAATCAATGTAGTGTAGCATGTGTTTGAATGTTATTCTTGTGCAAACTAATTTGTTATTGTTTGTTTTGTGTTAATTTTTTTCTTTGGGAATCAATATTGGGTATTAATTAAAATTGGAATTTCATTTATCCACCATCTTAATCAATATGATTTTGACTCTTTATCATTTTATTATATTTATTTTATCATACCTACTATATGTAGGTTGCATCATGATACTCCAAATTATTATAAATCATAAGTTTTGTTTCTTACTGATTTCAACTCTATCATCAATCTAATTCAATTTAATATTATACATTCACCTCTTTTTCCCTTTAGATATTATATAGATAATCATGGTCTTTTCATTTCAATTAGGTTTTTTCATGCTTTCATTCTTACAGAGACCTTTTAATAATGACCTTTAAGAAGCCAAGCATGAAGGGGAACACACCGTTTTTCAAGAATGGAATGGAGGTGAAAGGGTAAGATGGAGAGTGTTATATATGAAGGAAATATGGAGCACTATTCTGAAAGTCGCCTAGTAATACAACCAAGAAATTTGATATGACATATCTATATGTGAAGGTTATGTTCTACGAAGTATGCAAAGGAAAAGGAATAAAATAAAGGATTATGAAGTGTCATTAAGTCCCACTTTGATAATCACCATTGTCACCACTAACTAAAGCCATAACACAATCCACTTAGATTAATGAAGTCATGGTACACTATCCAATAGTTTCATTTTGCTATCTGAGAACTAAGAAGATATGTGATACATCATAGTTGAGCCTTGATGGTTGTTTAAGAAGAAAAATGAGTGAGTGTTTTGGATGAGTGAAGATCATATGTAAGTAAAGAAATTCCAATTATTTCAATAGCATACACCCTTTGGGGTGGCTCTTCAAGTAGTTACCCCTTAGGAGATAATATATATCACTTGATATCCTTACCTATAATGAGTAAGCTTCTATATATAGAATTATCAACACGAGGAAATCAAATATGACTCAACATATACACATTAGGATCCGATATGCATCTAAGGAAGCCTTGGGAAAGAACTTTATAAGAATCCATTTTGCATCAAACTCAATGCACCCACTTAAGTCCATATAACGATTTCTTCAATTCGCATAATAATAAAGGATATTTGGCATACCCATATGGTTTCTCCATATAGATCCGATCATCAAGATCTCCACATAGAAAAACATTTTTCAAATCCATGTGGTGTACCTGGTGATGGGACAAGGAGATGGACAATCATAAGTGATGGAACAAGAATATGGACAACCATTTAAGGAAAGGTATATTAAACTATGTTAACAATACATACATGGTATTTATTTACTGATTTCTAGTGGGTTACTTTAGTGATCATTGCATAAGGTGGGGAGGACAAAAATTGACATCATGGGATTGGTTATCCTTGAAACTTATTTGGTGGTATCTATAATATTTAAAGGCCTTTTTTTGTGGCTTTGGATCCATGAGTGGTCACCCAAGTTGAGATGGAATTAATCCTATTTCACACCTTGAAATAGGGATCACACAAAATGTTAAGGTGGGGGTGTGTTTGCGTCAATCATCATATCCAAGTGTCATATATAAAATTATAGGCTAAATCCTTCTTGTGAAGGATATTTAACTTCCATGTGAACATAAATAAATTTTGCTGAAGGGGGGAAATATCTCAAATAAAGAGGAGACATATTTTTAAATTGATTTTCGATGAGGAATAATTTAATGAATAATGCATTCTAAACTAGGGTGTCTCACTAAATTCTTATTCATGTTTGGGATCTAGTTACTCAAACTTACTATTGAATTTGAAGGATGCTTGATATGTGTTGCAATATGAATATTAGAATATAAAATTATGTTTAATATGAAACTTATAATATAAAATGGTGTTTGGAATTTGTGCACTAATAGAGGTTGAGATTTATTCTTGATGAAATTAAACAACCTAATTAAACATTTTGGATTATATTCCTAGTCATTCTAACATAAGACCATTTGTAAAGACGCTTTCCCAAGAGCATTGATTTGTAAACTACCATTATTATTAGACTGGGGTAGTTCATCACAATATATCTTGTAATATTTCATCATTCCATCACAATAGATATTTATTTTTCATCATTCTCCCATAATATAAGACATTTGCAAAAAAGAAATATATTATTCATTTTATTGATTTTTTTTTTAGAGGGATTAGAAAACCCATTAAACATGGTTGAAAAATGGACAATATGCATAGAATTTTCTTGTTATCCTAATCCAGGACAAGTGGTGATTACTTATGTGTTATACAATATTGGGACGAACAAATTCTTCCAAAGGAAAAGGAATGTACCTCGAAGGAAAATAAACAATGGAGCATACTATATTGCACTGATAGAAAGCTTAGGAACAACTAGGGAGTATGGATCCAATGAAATTGTAATATTCACTAATTTTGAATTTATGTGAAACTAGATGAAAGGCATGTAGTAGGTCAAAAAGGAGAAGTTAAAACAATTGCATAGAGAAGCAAAAATTATTGCTAGTCAATTTATAATTTAACATAAGTCATTGTGTAAATGTTAATAGGATGTCTAGTGATCTATTGTATGGGGCAATGCCAATTCAAGATTTGTGTGTGAAAGATGAATTGGTTTCAAGAAGCACTCCATCAAAATTTATTGATGGACATTGTAAGATATCTCTAATATGTGTGTGTGTTTTTAGTTATAAATTTGGTGTCTTTAATGACCATGTGTTTCTTTCAATACTATACTAAGTGTTCCTCCACTGTGTAATCACAACTTAGTGGATTATTAGGTGAATTATAGGGATCTAACATGCTTCAAAAAAATTTGTATTTAATTCTCAAGATGTGCACTTCAACATTGGTACTTTTAGTCTTGAGTATATTTGAAATGAAGAATTTACACCAAATAATTTTGAAGAAACCCTTAGATAGTTACACTCATTTGTCTTATTAGTTTTTTGAATTCTTGATATTTTTAAATAATATTTTTAAATGCGTGAGGTAACTTGGGTTTTTTTAAAGATCACACACACACACACACACACACACACACACACACACATCGAGGGTTCAGATCAACACATGGACAATCACCACCTGATTGTTCGAGGCGTAAATGGGATAGAGCATCAACTGAGTCTTTAGCATTGACTAGAGGGTGACATTTTATGCATGCCGACGATATTGGTCATGGATCAAAGAGAGTATCAGATGAATCAAGGGAGGGCCATCCTTCGTTACATCATCAATTTGGTATATACATGTTTCTGTGCATTTAATTAAATGGTAAATAGGTAGAATCATATGTACATACATATTGAATACATTTTTGTCAATTTAACTTAATTAATTTCTCATTTTTATTTTGTATATAAGCATCTCTCACCAGGTCATCATGTGAGGGTGCTCAAAATTCTCCTCTGTTGAGAAATGGCAACAAGAAATTCTAGTTTAATTTGTCCTTGAATTAAACTGAGAATTAAAATCGAATTCTATTCTTATGGAAACTTGTAAATAGTTAATTAAGTTTAATTAACTTGATTAGCTTAGGAATTTAGAGTTGGAAGTATTTATGTAGTCATGTATATGTTCTCCCTAAGTTTTAGGGGTCCAGTATGAGTTTAAATTGAGTTGGAAATTAGATCACTCAGTTTACTAAGTTAAATTCTGTTAAATTAGTTCCAAACTGTTTGAGAAACTAATAGAGAGTTAATAGTAAGTCGGTACATTAGTGCTACTCCAATTAACTGAATATTTCCTCATGAGAAACTCGTGCATGCCAATTTAGAGAAAGATCCAGTTGAGACTAGAGTGCAGGGATAATGTACTATCAGTTGTATTATTTACTAGAGTGTAAATATGATAGATGCATCAAAGATTGATCCTATGTTTGGATTGTGAAGTTTTGTAAGCATGAATTCCCTTTAAATACTGTCTATTCATCATAGGAATTACACAAGAGATTAGGGGCTTGGAGAGCTGCAAAATTTTCTAAGTGTTGGCCAAGAGCTAGCTTGTGAGCTGAGAGAGTTGAGCATACTTGTGAATAATTGATCTAGTGATAAAAAGCTTTGTATCTTCGCTCCTATTTCTGATATATGAAATATAGATAGCAGGGTTTTGAGCAGTTTTTTTCCCAGATACATCTTGTGTTATGTGCCATTGATTTGACTTCTTCTTACTCATATTGTTTTCATCAATCTATTGGATTATGCTGGTTGAAAGTAGAAGTAGATTCTTGTCCTGTGCTTTAGTACATTGCTTGAGCTTGTGAATATACAAGATTTTCTATATGGCATCAGAGCTGAGAATAGTATTCTAAAGGAGATTTTGAAGTTTTGAGTTTTGGGTTATAGGTGAAATTTGAATTTGCCTTCAAAATCAGAAGATGGCGTGTGGCTTGAGTAAGCCTTGGAAGGTAGCTCAAATTTTATAGCCTGGAGGGATAGAATGGAGGTTGTGCTAGAGCAAAATAACTTGAAGCAATTCATTGATTAAGAAATTATTAAGCCAACATCATCGGATGCACAAAATTAGGTCAAATGGAGGAAGTGTGTGGCGAAGGTAAGGCAGATAATCCTTGAGGGCATTTTAGACCACATTGTCTCGAGTCTCCATGGCAAGGAAACTCCATATGCTATGTGGAAAAAATTGACGGATTTGTATAAGAACAACAGTGATCAAAGGAAATTGGCACTAAAGGACAAACTTCGAAAAATCAAAATGGAGAAAGGAGAAACTATTCCAAAATACTTGACCAAGTTCACTCAGTGTCGTGACGAACTTGGAAGTGTTGGAATCATGGTTTCCAAGAATGATATGGTGGTCTTTCTCTTCTAGAACTCCCAAAGAGTTGGCATAGTTATGTGGACTATGTCAATGACCGGGAGAAGTTGTTGGATTAGGAACAACTGTGGTCGGATTTCATGCAGGGGGAGATTAGAAGGAACACCAGGGATGGCTCTTCATCAAAGATTGATGATGAAGAGAATTATGCCTTAGTGACTAAGGTGAATAAGGGGAAAGGGAAAGATTCCCATTCCAAATTGGATTCTTATCATGGAGGTAAGAATAAAGACATGACAAAAGTTAAGTTCTTTCATTGTCATGAGTTGGGTCATTTTTATACAAATTTTCCACTCAAGAAGTCCAAGAAGAAGTCCTTAGGAGGAGCGGCGGGTGAGGCTTTGGCCTCTCAATTAAGATTGGAATTTTCCCTCATTGCATGCGTGGTGTCATAAATGATGGGAAGTGTATGGTACTTAGATAGTGGAGCTTCATTCCACATGACTGGCGATAAAGAGTTATTCAGTGACCTAGAGGAGAAAGATCTCCATATGCATATCAAGATGGGTGACAACAGGAAGTATAGTGTTACTGGATTGGGAACGATTACTTTTCGAAGGGATCTTGGGGCTCCACTCACCTTGAAGAATGTTATGTATGTGCCCGCGCTGAAGAAGAACTTGGTATCTGTTGCCATGCTTGAGGATAAACGCTATGATGTGATCTTCTATAAAGGAAAGGCATTCCTTTGACACATAGCCATAGGTCAAGTAAAGAAGATAGGGATTCATGTGAAGAATCTCTATAAGATGGAGGTAGAGGAGTGTGCTGCTTTGAGGATCAAAGAAGAAAGAGTGCAGATCCGAGACATTGGTGAGTTGTGGCATAGGTGATTAGGCCACTTGCATCATGGGGCTCTAAAGATATTACAACATATCTCTACCAGTCTTCCCAAAGGTATGCTTGAGCAAGTTGATACATGCAAGGGGTGTACTTTGGGAAAATAAGCCAAATCTTCCTTCATGACAAAGACAGTCAATCGGAGGCTATTCTAGAGTGAGTTCATTCAGATGTGTGTGGACCATTCTAGATAGCATCCACAACCAAACACATGTGATATGTTAGATTTGTAGATGACTATTCTCATAAATGTTAGATATTTTTTATGTAGAAAAAGGATCAAAGTTTCATAAAGTTTTGTGAGTTTAAAACATTGGTGGAGAAAGAGTCAGGAAAGAAGGTTAAAGCTCTATGGAGTAATAATGGTGGTGAGTATGACCCAAACGAGTTTAAGAACTTCTATTCAGCAGAAATAATTAAACGGGAGTTGACAACACCCCATAACCGTTAGCAGAATGGACTAGCCAAGAGGAAGAACAAAAGCATAGTAGGGGTTGTGAGGTTGATGTTGCATGATTAGGGCCTACCACTACACCTGTGGGCTGAGGCATGGAACACAATGGTTTATGTTTAGAATCATAGCCCACATCGAATACTTGAGATGAAGACACCATAGTAGGCTTATTCCGGTAGGAGGCCACATGTTGATCACTTCAGGATTTTTGGGTCATCGGTATATTTCCATGTGAAAAAAGATGCACAAAAGAAGCTTGAGCCTACAACAGAATTGGGGATATTTGTGGGGTACATTGATACACCTCACAACTATCAGGTGTACTTTCCGACCGGAAAGATGACAGTCGTTCGTAGGGTGTCAGATTCGATGAGGATAAGGCCATGCATGTTTCCCTTTATAGGGAGCTTGAGCTACATGTGGATGAAGAGATTTTAGATCCTAAGGTTGAGGAGACTCAGATTGATGTGGAGCATCCACATGAAGAGGTGTCGAGAGTGGAGACATCCACTCAGGAAGAGTCTTCCATAGAGGGAAGAAAGCACACCAGAGAGGCAGACAAATTTTTTTCAGATGCTAGAGAGAACGTGGGAGCACCCACTTCTTAGCACAAGCAAAGGAGGTCACTTGAGAGGTACATTGGATACATGGCTTTTATGGGCGAATGTGTTGTGACAGAGCCATATTCCTTTAAGGAAGTAGTGCAATAACCGATTTGGGTTGATTCCATGGTGGTGAAGTATGACTCCATAGTTCGTAACAGTGTTTGGGATGTGGTCCCAAGACCGGAGGAAAAGTCAGTGGTGAGCTCCTGTTGACTTTACAAGAAAAAGCAAGTTGTAGATGGTAGTGTGGAGAAGCATAAGGCTAGATTTGTGGCCCATGGCTTTTCACAGGTAGAGGGGATTGACTATGATGAGACCTTTGTTCCAGTTGCAAGGTACTCATCAATCAGATCAATATTGGCACTATCAACATAGATGGGTTGGAAGATACATCAAATGGATGTGAAGACAACCTTCCTCAATGGCATGATTGAGGAAGAGGTGTACCTAGAGAAGCCTGAATGTATTGAGACCTTTGGCTGTGAGTTGCATGTGTTCCAGCTCAAGAGAGCATTGTATGGGCTGAAGCAAGAACCCCGTGATTGGTACACAAAGATAAATAGCTACTTCACCAGGTTGGGCTTCACAAAGAGTGAAGCAGATGCAAACCTGTACCACATAGTGGTGGAAGGTAAATTATTGATCATTGTACTTTATGTTGATGATCTCATACTGACAGGTGATGATCAGCTCATCAATTCTTGCAAGAAGGAACTTGCAAGAGATTTTGAGATGAAGGACATGGGGCTCATGCATTACTTTCTTGGCATGGAGGTATAGCAGGGAGATGGGGAGTTGTTTGTGACTCAGGAAAATTATTCCAACGAGATACTCAGGAGATTCTGCATGGAGAGAAGCAAACCCATGGAGACTCCTCTAGAAGGTAACTGGAGGAAGGAGGATGCTACCTTAGGGGAAGTAGTGGAAGCTATTGTTTACAAGCAACTTGTGGGTTCACTCATGTCTTTGGTGAACACACGACTTGATATGTGCTATGTAGTTAACTAGCTTAGTCAAGCGATGGTTAGGCCTACCAAGCTATATTGGAAGGTGACAGAGCATGTGTTGAGATACCTCAGGGGCACTTCTCAGTGTGGATTATGGTACAGATGGACAATGGTAATGAAGCTTCAAGGCTTCATCGATGCATATTGGGTAGGGAGTCCATCTGACATGAAGATCACATGAGGAGGTATCTTTAGTGTTGGGTCAACGACAGTTTCTTGGTACAACATGAAAAAGAGATCGATTGCACTCAGTTTGGTAGAGGTAAAGTGCATGGTTGTGAGTCAGGTAGCATGTGAGGCCATCTAGATGAGGAAGATCCTGGTTGGTTTGTTTGGTTAGCAGACGGATCCAACTATGATTCATTGCGATAATCAGAGTTGTATCAAACTATCTGAAAATCCAATTTTTCATGATCGGTCCAAGCATATTGATATCCGATATCATCATCTTAGAGATTGTGTATTGAGGCAGATTATGTTGTAAGAGTACATTCCACGGAGTAACAAGATGTTGACATTTTGACAAAGGCATTGTCAAGATGTAAATTCGAGTTTCTTAGAGACAAGATTGGGGTCACTGATAATCCCTTTCTTGTTGATAGGGAGTGTTGAGAAATGGAAACAAAAAATTCCAGTTTAATTTGTCCTTGAATTAAGCTGAGAATTAAAATCAAATTCTATTCTCATAGAAACTTGTAAATAGTTAATTAAGTTTATTTAACTTAATTAGCGTAGGAATTTCAAGTTGGAAGTCTTTTTGTAGTCATGCATATGTTCTCCCTAAGTTTTAGGGGTCCAGTATGAGTTTAAATTGAGTTGGAAATTAGATCACTCAGTTTACTCAGTTAAGTTTAGTTAAATTAGTTCCAAACTGTTTGAGGAACTAATAGAGAGTTAACAATTAGTTGGTGCACTAGTGCATCCATTAGTGATACTCTAGTTAACTGAAGATTCCCTCATAAGAAATTCATGCGTGTCAGTTCATAGAAAGACCCAATTGAGACTAGAGTGCGAGGACAGAGTACTTTCGGTTGTATTATTTACTGGAGTGTAAATATCATGCATGCATAAAAGATTGATCCTATGTTTGGATTTCACAGTTTTGGAAGCATGAATTCCCTTTAAATACGAGCTATTCATCCTAGGAATTATGCAAGAGATTAGGGGTTGGAGAGCTGTAGAATTGGCTAAGTGTTGGCCAAGAGCTAGCTCGTGAGCTGAGAGAGTTGAGCATACTTGTGTGGAATTGTTCTAGTGAGAAAAAGCTTTGTATCTTCACTCATATTTCTGATATATGCAATACAAATAACGAGGTTTTAAGCAGTGGATTTCCCCGTATAAATCTTGTGTTATGTGTCATTGATTTGTCTTCTTCTTGTTCATATTGTTTTCATTGATCTATTGGCTTCCGCTGGTTGAAAGTAGAAGTAGATTCTTGTCCTATGCTTTAGTAAATTGCATGAGCTTGTGAATCTACAGGATTTTCTACATCCTTGTGGTCAATAAGCTCAATCAACTCATGTACTTGGGTGTGATGGTTCTCAACCATCTTCGAGTGATCATGAATTTCAATTGGATCATCATGATCCTCATTTTGGTAAAATTATATAGTTTTTATTTTTATTTTATTTTATTTTTATTATGTTAAAACAAATTTGTACACGTAAATAAATTGTATGTACATATACATGTACATGTCTAATTTTCATGTGTATAAATACATTGACATGTTTTAATATTTATGTAATTATATTGAAGCAGGGGGTGAAAATGTTGAGCATTTAGTCAAAATAGGTGAAGCTGGGTGATTCAAGAAGAAGACCATAAACCAACTACCACCTATATTTCTAATATTCTTGATGAGCTTCCTTGGGAAATAAACATCCAATAATGTACGTTACAGATGTGCACACCTTATTATTCAAAATTGAGAAATATATTAGGAGTTTGGAGCTCCCTGCAAAGAGCCAACAAAGCTTAGAAATAATTTTGCACTCTCTAAGTACATTTCTTGATATTTATAAGAACCGTGGGCCAAAAATTGATGGATTTATAGATATGATCAGGTGTAGAAAGGAAACAGTGATGGGTCCCAATAAATGGGTCGAGGTAAGTAGGAGGGTTACAAAAGCACATGCCTAATCTATGTTTAATTTCAAAGAAAGGTCGAAAAGAAAGATGCTCAAGGTGCAATATTTCAAGCACCCTGAAGTCACCCGCCATTTGTATGATAGGTTCCTTGCAACGTATGGAAAGTTGTCATGGAATGACAAGGTTCCACATTATTTTGCAAAATTATTTTATGCAAAATTATTTTTGGGTATGAAACCTGATTATGCTGACCTTCCACTTGAATTTTATGGTACTGGGAGAGGTTAGACATATGAACATAAGGGTGCATTATGGGATACTAAATTGCCTCATCCTTCACCCCCTTTGGTACCTCAACCTCCACGTTTGGTAACTTTGTGGTCGGAGATGGATGCCACTTCTCAGATTGGTCGAGAAGTAAGGGATGCCATTATAGACAACATACAGACTGCATTGACTAGAATTGATGTTTGTTTAAATCGACAAAGAGCACGGGCTAATGCATGTGTTAATTTTCTATTTAAATCAAATGTGGAGATAGATAAAATGAAAAGTGTATGTAAAGGCTTGTCATGATGGTTGGCAAGTCCTAATTGGTCATTAGGAAGAGGGCATGGGATCGATATGCGTTAATGTTTAGGGTGGATATTTTAATGTAATGTAATGTTTGTGTTAATGTTGATTCACATACATTTTGTAAAAAAAATCAGATATAGGCAACACTAATATATCATATTTTCACCATTTGCAGTTAAGTCATTTGTTGATCGAAAATTTTGACAATATAATGGTGTGGGGTTCAATTTCAAATGAAGATATGTTGAGAGATGTTAGTTTTTTTGAAGAACATGTTGATAGTTAGATAGTTTGTCACAATAGATTGACTAAAATATATTAGAAAATATGGAATCTACAATATGAGGGTTTTTTTCTCCTTATATTTATGAATGGAGTTGTCTATAATGCAACTTTTTGGAGATTCCGGTGACGGAATCCGGCGGAAGAAATGAGGTTAAATCTTGATTTTTAGCAGTTAAAATGGTTTTTTAACTGCATATTTGGATTCAGTGCCTTGAAAAACCCCTGAGAGCCATTGATTGTGCAGAAACTAGCTATGAAACTTGGGATTACAATGAATTGCTGCCGGATCTTAACCGGAAAAATCTGCCGGAAAGGCTTTCAAAAAGTCGCGTTATAGACCACTGCTTTATGAATATGTTAATTATTATATATTGTGTATGCATGTAAATTATAATTATGCATAAAACAATCATGTTTTACCTACAAAAAACATCATTTGATGCTTAAAACTATGTATGTACTTAAGTGATTGAAGACTTCCATAGTTATTCATATTGTTGGAGATTTCTGGAAGTGAGCTATGTAATTTTTTTGATCCGTCCAACGTTTAGGATGGTTACTTCATCCATCATTAGGGACCAAAGAGATTTTGTGAGTAAACGAGTGTTGAAGAGCCTTTTTTATAGGACAAAAAGAACAAAAATAACTATTGGGTTAACGTGCAGAGAATAAATTTGGTCAAGGTCAAATATAAAAATCATTATTGATAAGTGAAACGGGTATTTGACCAGATTAATATTTAAAGAATTTAAGTAAAAAAGAATTAATTTAAAATAATAATTTAT
>APFE030186562.1:272599-301438 GCA_000404065.3 Pinus taeda | reverse complement strand
ATTAAATTGAATAGGGAATATAATTTAAGGATTACGGTTAAAGAAGATAGAAAGAGAGCCAAATGGGTCCAATTTGGAAATGATGAACAAATTTTTGAAAATGATAATAGGGTTCATGAAGGGAGGAAAGTGGGCCCCCAAGGGTGGAAGTATAACAACTCTGGTGAAAATTCCATGTAATAAAAGTTAGAAACAATAATCACGGTTGTTGGGACACTTATTCCAAGCTGAATGTTGGGCAAGGCATCCTAGGGGGTGTTCATTTGATTGTTTATGGCTAAGGAAATTGGCAAAGGCAATGGTCAAGGCTTTGGAAAGGCAAAATGGAATTTTCGACACATTTATTTATGAAAATAATGGAAATTAGGAGAAAAAGGGGGGTGAAAGGTCACAGGTTGCATGTGAGGAGTAAAATGAATGAAAATAATGGAAAATGAAGAAAATAGAGGCCACATTCATAAAAAAGCTTCTGGGGATCATTTGGTAACCTTTTGTCTGTTTAGCTTTGGAGCTCTCTCTCTCTCTCTCTCTCTCTCTCTCTCTCTCTCTCTCTCTAGGTCTGGTTGTTGATAAAGTTGATTGAAATAGTGAAGGAATCAGGTGGACTATGGATAGTGATGCCTCTTTAAGGTTGGTTCAAGAGGGAGAGGATCACCTCTCATTGAAGATAAGTATCTCTTGACATATGATGCTTCTTTATGTCTTTACTTTTGTTGAGACTTATAGCTCTAATTATTGTTATGATCATGACTTATACTTCTTTCATGTGTATTTGAGTATATGGATGTTTATAACATCTTTAATTATTTGTGATAAGTGGATCCTTATTGAGGATCATTTGAGATCACTTGGAGCACTTTGGCATTGGAGCAAGAAAGGCAAAGAAAGCAAGAGGAAGCAAAGATCAAGAAGGAAAAGGAAGGATCAACAAGCTATAGTAGGCTTCATTGCAGGTATCAACTTGCATGTGTATTTTCCTTGTTAGATTTGGCATACATGGGATTGCATCTGTTTCTTTTCTACCATGGCATGTATTTTGCTAGTTGTGACAGTATTTCTAGCCTAACCTTTCCATTTCCTGATAGCTTTGATGAGATGGGTTCTCTCATACAGTTTATGTGAGATGGCCGGATTGGATTCAAAGTTGAGTGGGGTGGATCTCTGAATTGACAAACACGTGGTCTAGTGGTCCCTGAACCAGACTGAGGATCATGAAACCACTAGCCTAGTAACCCCTGAACCGGACTGTGGGTTGCGGTAAAGCCAGAGTGTGCCTCAGTGGGCCTAAGAATCCTTGCCGGTGAATGGTGGGATATACGGTAAAACCAAGAGGTCGATTTTCTCTTCGTTGGGTCTAGTGGTCCCGAGATGGGATGCATGGTAAAGCCTAGAGAGTGTGTCTCGGTGTAGGGCCTAGTGGTCCCTAGATCGGACTATGGATGCATGATAAATCCTAAGAGACAAGAAAGCACTCAAATTCCTCACGGTGTATGCGGAGAACTTTCGTGGAATCCATGTTGATTGGTGTTTTTGATGTGTTCTATGAATCCCACATTCATTCTTGGAATATGGAACGGGGGTAATTGGCTGAAAAGAGACTTGGCTAAGACAATCTATGGTCAGGTGGAATGTGGTAGTCCCATCTCTGGTTGGTTCATTGCATTCATTAATGAGAAATTCATTCCCTTTATTTTCATGTGTAAATGTATTGACGTATATGTGGATTTTGATGGTTGATATGTTTATGGTATGTATGTTCCTATTATGCTGGTTTTATGTACATTTTATGACAACAACTATGTATGGCTCTTAGCATGCTTTTACTTGTATATGAATGGATAATGTATCTATGACCTAAGAGAAGATAATGAAGTAATTGACATGAGGGAACAATGGTTTATAGGGATTCTCAGATAAGTATGAGATCCCTACACTTAATTTTGTTCGTTACACCTATAGGTTACATGTTGATGATGTGTTTGACGAAATGCCTTTCATGGCTAGTAGAGGTTTGGTTATGGTCTTATTCAGTTTATTGCTTTTGCATCATTGTTTCACTGTATTTTTACTGATTTTAAGCGATCACTCCATTCTGGGCAGTGGCCTGGGCTATGGGCCTGAAAAATTGGCTTAAATCTCGAGGTCACTACTACAGAACTAACAAATTTGGTTTGTGGTTGCTGGTAGGCAAGCTTGTGAGAGTGATTTTGGGTTTATGGTCGCTCCCTTACCCATAGCATGAGAGTGACTATGGCCTAAGAGATCCAGAACAACAGTGGGACCCAGGGACAGGTTGTTTGAGTGGATGATTTGTCTTTTGAGGAATATGTTGATGATGTTGGATAACTGTGTGTGATGTCCCATTGATTCCACTTCCTTAAGGTCACATAGTAGATTTAATATCATCATAGTAGCCTCTTGTCTCATGTTTACCCTGATTACTTAGGTAAGATGTGGGATGAGGGTGTTAAGGAAATGATGAAAAAATTAAATAATTAATTAAATTAAATAGGGAATATAATTTGAGGAATAAGGTTAAAGAAGATAGAAAGAGAGTAAAATGGGTCCAATTTGGAAATGATCAACACATTTTTGAAAATGATAATAAGATTCATGAAGGGGGGAAGTGAGCCAACAAGGGCGGGAGATAGGCAATCAAGGGAGGGGGAGAATCAACGGGTGAGATGGTAGAAAATGGGTTTCTAGGATTTCCTTATCTTGTATCCATCCTCTCTATTAAATTTATTAGGGTTCTTCTCAATTTTGAGGGATTCTTGAATAATTCGAGCATTATAGAAAGGAATCAATGCAAGGATTTTTTATTGATCGAAACAAATTAAGTGTTTGGACTTAAATGAGTACTCAATGATGGCATAATTTGAAAGACAATTATGGTTGGTATTAGTTATGTGTTCTTTGAAGCGGGCTTGAAACTAGGACTTGTTGGTAAAAATGGTCTCCTAAGGTGATTCCTTC
Source organism: Pinus taeda (assembly GCA_000404065.3). NCBI lineage: Eukaryota > Viridiplantae > Streptophyta > Pinopsida > Pinales > Pinaceae > Pinus > Pinus taeda. The sequence goes on along the minus strand of APFE030186562.1, from coordinate 298,462 downwards.
GCTTTTTTTGCTCTAAAAGCATTGATATGGATGAAAATAATATAATGACTCAATATGGATCAGGTCTCCAAGTGCGGAATAGTTCCATGGGGTCTTATGCTTGGGTAAGAATTTTTTACCCCCAAGAATGTCGTTTAAAGCCTCAAAATGGCCCTAGAAGGTTTTAGACCCCAATTCTCCAAACTGAGTCATATCAATAAAATTGCTACTTTGAGTTGATTCTTCCAAATTTTCTTCTTTGAAATCATTGAGGTGGATGAAAATTTACATAATGATCCAATCTAGATCATACCTCCCTATTTTGGGTGGTTATTGGTCCCTAAAAGATTTTATTGAATGAGACAAGGAAAATTTCCTTTACCTTCACCCTAGAGTACAACTTATCCTTTCCTGGAAGTTGCCCCTTCAATCAAATATATCAAAGGTCATACTACTCAATCTTGTAGTTTTAGACCTCTTTTATAAAATGGTATCCTTTGCCAACTTTTCTTGGGCATTTGGATGCAAGTCCTCCATGGAGGGTAGGACCTACTCCTCTTATTGATCGAACATGGAAGGCTCATATAATTTGATATTTCCCACATTCACTCCTAAGTAAATGTACATGTATATGATTAGACCGAGTTTGTTGGCACTATCTCCCACCTTTTCTAATTTCTCAAAAGAACCATATCACAAGGCCTTAATTTTATTACCAGGACCTTGTAGCATTTCCTTGTTCAATTGTAGCCATACTCTGTCTCACACTCTAAATGACCTCTTTATCTTATGTTGATCATTCATGGCCCTGTATTTTTTCTATGTATTTTTTAATTCCTATTGTACTTGTAAATGGATTTACCCGATTTTATCAATTTGTTTTTCTACTCTTAAATAATTCCTTGTGTGATCTTCCCTCACTACTCCTTTATTTCCATATACAACATCTAAAGTTGAAGGTGGAAAATATCCAAAAGAATCTTACAATGAGGACTTACCAGTAGAAGTGTGGATTTTTTTCTTATAAGAGTGTGGTATATAGACTAATTTTCATCCCATATCTTTAGATGTTTGTTATTGTAGCCCCTCAAAAGAAAAACCAAAGTCCTATTGACTACTTATATTTCCACATTTGTCTACAGATGTAAAGTTTTATACCTCTTTAATGTCATGTCCATCTTCTCTCACAATATAGTCTAAAATGCACTAAGAAATCTGGTGTCCCTATTTCAAATGATGCTCCTTGGTGTCCCAAAGTGCATCTATACATATTCAAAGAATAATTTTGCTACTTATTTCCCTTTGATGGTCATTTTACAGGGCATGAGAAGCACATATTGATGAACATATCAACTACCACGAATAGATAGTCATGTCACTTCATGGTTTTTTGGTAAACCTCCCATAAATTCTATGTAAATTCTTTCCCATGATGAGTGGGTATAGGTAAGGGATGGTATAGACCATGTTTCCTATTATAAGGCATATTTATGCAACCAAGCATACATCTTATAATGAACCTTGCTACATATCCTTGCATTGCAAATACACATGCCTTTGAAGTTGGTCATTTTATTCCCTCCACCAAAATTCCCTGCAACTCTGGAGGTGTGAACCTCCTTGGTTAGCTATAGTCCCTCACCTTTTGGAACACAAAGCCTGTCTAGCCTATATAGTAACCCATTTTGGAGATAATAGTCAACTTTGTTGTCACCATCATTTGTATAACTCTGGCTCTACAATTTATTATTATTATTATTATCCAATTTCAAGATCACGACCAAGCCAGACACGAAACTCGTGAATGATACCCCCTTGTTTGTGGGATAAGGGACCCACCTCCGCGCAACAATTTAACTGCTAAGTCTACGAAGGCATACATACTCTACCCCCCTTTGGTTTTGAACCTGTGACCTCGTAGGAGGAAACATATGCTCTTAACCATTATGGCCACTCAAGCGGTATAGAAACACCTCTGGCTTAATAGGTTGCTACAAAATGTTGGGTCCCTCTATTATTCTCTCTCACTCCCTCTCTTAGTTGCTATTCTCTACTGTGGAACAAAAGGTAATCAAATAGAATGGAACCCCTACTCCTCTTAAAGGTCTGGCATTGAAATAGCTTGATAGAAAACTAGGGGGCCAAGTTATAATCATTCAATTGTCAGTTAGAGTTAGAAATTTGACCCTTTTATAATTTTCTTCAAAGTCCCCACATGGCTAGCCCCAAATACATGAGTAATAAGGGTTGACATGACATCCACTCATGGCATCATTGGTGGTCAAACATGGTAGGTCAACTTTTGGGAGACTTAAATTTTACATATGAACTTCAATTGGAGTTATTCTTGTACCATTGAAAGGTCTCTAAGTGTGGAATAGTGTCGTGGGGTCCTACACTTAAGCTAGAAAGTTTTATTCCCCCAAAAAATATCATTGAAGGAATCAACATGGTCCTAGAAGATTTCAGACCCAAATTCTCCAAATTAAACCTCATTGATAAAACTACTCCTACAAGCTAATGCCTCCAATTTTTCCACTATAAAAACATCAAGATAAATGACAAATTATATAAAATTCAAATTACTTTAATTTTTAATAACACAAACATTGAAATTAATATTCTTATGTATATATATTTTAAAATGGTGTAAAACTAATCTCTTTCATTAAAAAAATATCTTATGAAATCCAACTAAATTAACTCACAAACTAATGAATTAAGAAATTTAATAATAGCTCTTATAAAAAATCTAGGTTTTCAATCCTTTAAACGTTAGACAAAAAACCACATGCATGCATGCTATGCTATTCTATAGATATAGATATATATTATTATTTTTTTAAATAATATAAAAACAATTTTAGAAATTAAATTGGTTTTATAGTCTAAATTCCAACAAAGATAAAAAATAAGTATTGTACGTAATATGGAGTGATGAGGTGGTAAAAATAAGTCCTATAGTACTATGAAGTCGTGAGATGGTTGATTGCACCATAAAATGTTAAAGTTACCCACTATGGAATCGAAGACAAAAACTTATAAGGTGATCGAAAAGATAAATTTATGTATATATATATATGAATCAGATAAGATTAGATTTCAATTTTATTATAAATAAAATTAATTTTAATTTGTAATTAAAAAGTTTAATTTTAATGGGTAACTAAAAAAGTAAATGAGTTAAAATTATTTAAAATAAAATGATATATAAATTGGTAATTAGGTTAGTCTTATGTGGGGTTATTAATCTTATACTCACATGATTAGGGATTGAACCTTAAATTTGGCTAGGTCATGTTAGAAAAAATTGACAGAATTTAGGCGCACAGAATTTACGCGGAGAGGCATAAGGCTATGACTTTGGCATGGGGTATGACTTTCTCGAAGTTTTTTTTGTCGGTCAGCTCACTTTCGCGCGCGGCAGAAGTAATTTCGCGTAGCTCTATGACATTCACAAAGCTGATTTCGCAGCCCTGGATTTCGCGGAGTTATTTCAAAGACTCAATAAATAAATAGAATTCACTTACGGCTCACTTATGGCAAAAACAAAGGTAAAAGTTTGGAGCATTACAAATAAAATTTAGGATTGATTTTTAAATCTGGCCAATACATTCACATGAGACTGTAGCTTATTTACCAAGTAAAAAGAAAACATTTCACGGAGAATAACATATAGTAAAACATTAACTGTTGTCTTCACGCGCTCACCAAAATTTGCTCTACGATTTTTTCTAGTCAGAAATCCTCGCTCTTTTTTTTAACTCTTTTTACCCTCTCTTCTACAAAATGACTTTTACATTCATATTTAACTCAACATACTATTTTACATTTAATTCATAACATAGCAAAATAACTATTGTTGTTGAGTGTATTCAGAACCTACCAAAATACTTCTGACAAGTATAATTGTTGTGAAGATGTTTATTACAGTGATTAGGATTATTATTTCCAACCAATCACAACCTGAGAATTAAATTTTACATCTCTTAATTTACACCATCACCATTATAAAAACCCAATACCATAATATTATTAAATTTTATTTACAAATATACTCAACATTATTTTGCAATTATTTATACTTAGGTGTATATTACATTGTTTTAACGGGAACGTTCTCAAGTTACTTTAAACTTCCTTTTAAGTTAAGAGCTCAGTCACTCGCTCAAAGAAAGATACTTATTCATTTAAATCACTTGAAATAGTTCAATAAATATATTTATGTTCCTGAAAATAAAAAATCTAAGCCGCTTGAACAGATGCTTCAATTATTGTAGCTAAAAATAATTTGTGAATGCAGTTTGTTATGAATCGATGGTGTACGTAGGGTGCTATTTTTTAATTCTGACTTCACATCAAGACGATGAAAATGCAAAACAATCCACAGAAGCTCTGGCATCCAAAATAATGAATGCAATATCTATACGTCCATACACATTGATTTGATATTCAAGCGATAACGATGAAACACATTATGACAAAACATAAGAATGCTGCAATATTTCAGTGCGCCTGACAACGCAAGAAGCTAAATCTTAAAAGCAGAAAGAACAGAAAAATATCTTGGGCAGATATGTCAAACTTCCCAAAAAGAAATACAATGGAAGTAATAATTCATACAATGAAGGCAAAGGGTCCCAAGGTACTTGTTCATGAGTGAGTTCATGAAATCCTTCCACACAGCCATGCTTTTTTTAATCAGTATAGTCTGCTGCTAGTGCGACCACTGTTACTACGGCTCGTGAAAATATAGTAAACTTCACTGTGGATCCATTTTCTAACTAAGCTACACATATACATATAGTATGCCTCGTGGAGAGTCTTGAATCATCACGGTAACCCCTCGTGTCGGATTCGAATGATCACGAGTTCGATCCTCACTTAATGGCTGTCTTTCGACTGACTTTGATGGGGAGTCCTTCTTTGGGGACGGGGAACGGAACGTACTGGATCTCATTCTGCGCACCCATACGATCCCACCTGCACACAACAAACAACAACATTAACACACTTCAGCGCCGAATGAATCCACGGATAATGGATTCCATCCCGCCATCATTTTTAAGGTTTCACGCGTCTTTCTCCGAACGAGACTGGAATGGCAAAAATTTTTGAGGCTTGTCTTTTCGCTATCTACAGTTTCCATGGCTTTAAATCCTCGTCCATTCTGCTACTCGACTGATTTGGCGATGGTTGTTGGACTTTTTTTAAGGTTTGGCAACACTCTTTTTGAACTTATTTTGATGGCTGATTCATTTAATATTGGGCAATTAGATGGACATGGATGTGGTCAGGTGTGACCAAGCCCATGTCTAGATTTCACTGCCACATGCCAGCAATCAATCACAGACCTAAAACATCGCAATGAGACTTTGAAGAGTCAAGCTGTTGGAATTTGATTGGGCAATTCGCGTACGATCTCAAAAGTAGAGCCTGTCAGCTGGCTGGACTCCAGTACTCATGGGGAGGAAAAAAAGTTACGAATGTCCATGACAGGGAGCCCTCCGCGCATATTCATTCACGTGATCATCTACAGGTGTCTTTCCATTATGTAATAAAAATAAAATGAATGAGTTTGGAGCATCGGATATTTGTTCAGAGTGCACACCTGTATTTTGTTGTGAGGTGGTGGACTAGTATCAGGATCTCCAGCTTGGCGAACTCGCTGCCTGGACACGCATGTGCTCCGTTGCCGAAGGCAAGAAACGTGTTCGGTTTCGGAGGGATCTGCAAAATAACAACACAGAATTAATTGATTTGCGTCGATCATGGGCATCAATATTAATCCATAGAATGATCTTTCGATCCGACATGCGTATCAATATAGCGTAGTCTAACAGTTCTGTCTATATTATATATAGAAAATAGAGATTAGTTGAAATTGCATAGATGTGTAGTTTACATAATTGAAATAATCATAAAACTGTGTAGTTTACAATCCAAATATTAGAAATTGAATATGGAGATTCTCACAATTAATTGAATATTAGAAATTGAATATGGAGATTTTCACAATTAATTTATATTATTGATAAATTATTTTTAGAAATAAATGTGTATATTGAAATAAATGTATTTCTTTTATGGATTTTTTATTTATCAGGGGGACACAAAGTTTTTATTGATAATTCTAACTTATAACTATCAATAAAAAATTTATGTATTCCTGATCATGGATGAAGCCTCTACCAATCTTCAATCGACACAATTGTTTAGGAGTTTAAATTCATTTGCTTATTTAAAAGTATAATTTAAATAACAAAAAAATTATAATTTCACTAAACTATATTTTTAATATCAATTAAAAAATAAAATTGTAAAACTATTATACTATCACTATCTATAAGAATACAATTTTAAACTTTAATTTTGAATTTGGTAAAACTTCTTAAATGAAAAAAAAAGAGAGGAGGAAAACATTTAACCTATTATTAGAGTTTGAGAAAGTTTTAGTCTTTTTGTTATAAGTTTTGGAGTTTTCTTTGGCATATTTTCTGGTCTATTTTGCTCAACCTAGCAGGCATTTATTGTGATTATTGCAATCACAAGTTTGAGCTCCAAACTCTTTCCTCAACCTCCTAGCAATCACAAGTTTGAGCTTCTCTACAATTAAGGAGTCCTAGAGATTTTTTAAGATACTAAATCCATATATACAATTAAAAAATCATTTTAAATAACAAAAACTAACAATTTAATTGAACATTTTCATATAATTCTAAACAAAAACTCTAAAATTATAATTAAAACACATTAAAAAATCTCCTTAACAAAATTAATTATTATAATATATATATTATATATATAATTATAATAATTTAATTTTTTTTATATAATATTATTTTTTATTAAATATATAACATAATTTTAAAACAAAAATCAAAAAATAATTTTAAAAACCCAAAACTCCCCCACTTTTAATGGAGAGAAAACTTTTAAAAAATCTATGCGCCAAACCAAAATACACAATTTTGAAAATCAAAAATTCCCCACTTATAATATACACAATTTTGAAAACCAAAAACTCCCTAACTTATAATAGATACACAACACTTTTAAAAAATCTATACAACCAAACAAAACACTTCACCCTATCATATATATATATATAATATCAGGTTTCACTTTATCACATGTAACACTTCACTCTATCATATGATATATTTTTATATAGTATCAGGTTTAAAATTGATTTGACATAATTCCAACGAAAATCTAATTAGAAATTCAATTTAAAAAATAAAAAATCTATACCCTCCTTATACGGAAAAAGTTGTTAAAAATATAAAATAATCCTTGTGACAGGTTTCAGTATACGGAAATCATGGGTTCCTAGATTACTCTTTAAGGATTCGATTCTAGCCAGCAACAGATAGTGATGAACTACGATCGAGAGATCTCGTCCTGACGTCGTTGATTCCAATTTCCAATCCTCAGAGATTCCCTTCCAATGAGACAGGCCCTTCAAGTCAGTTTCTATTTTTTTGCTCCCCACTGTCGGTCAAATTACTTTTCATTTTCGGCTTACTATAATGGTTCTGACCTCACGCTGCTACCTTCAGAGTACTCTACTTTCCTTCATTCAGGGTACTCTACTTTCCTTCATTCTGTAGACAACTGAAAATTTGAAGCTTGGACTACGGTGAACAAAGCATCTCTATATTGTTATTTTTTGATAATTTGGTTTTAAAGGTTGGATATTGGATAAATTAGTATTTTTAGTTTAAATTTTTTAGTTTTAGTGGATTAGTTAATTTAGTTATGTATTTGTTTATTAATACTTGTGGATTTTGGTGTAATCGCAATCTTGATTCAAACAAGTGATATCAGAACCAAAAGTCTCAAGTTTGAATCACACACAACTCTGACGGGGAATAAGATTTTAGTGAATAATAAATAAACTAAACCAGATTACTTTAACTTTTAGCTTTAAATTCTAATAGAAAGAAAGAACTTGTTTCTTTCCATGGTCATTATGATGGAAGTATATGTTTAGTACTGTATCCTATATTTGTTACTAGATGTTCGTAGACTTTTATTTTGTCTATATACTCACTATATGTATATCTATTTATATGGATGCTTTGATTGGGTTCCCATGTACACTAGTCTAGATGGTTTTTCTATGATGATATGGGCACATGAGGCTCATATAATGTACATAATCTTTTTGATAATACAAATATAGCTTTTTTCGAACTGAAAAAACTTTTAGCTTTAAATTCAGACTAGGGTTTGTGGCCAAATTTCACTCAATAAACCTCTGACATATAAAGTGGGTTCTTGACATATTAAAAAATACTCTTAATTTGAATACATATTGGAAAATAACTCTAAAAATCACATTATTTAACCTCCTACCAATACAAATCCAATACAGATTCCAAATTTAAAAGCTCCTACTTTTACTAGATATTATAAGTATCCATTTTTTCATTAACATTTTGTATACCCCTTTATATTTTTTATTTACTTTGTGCTCCATTTTTCATACTTGCAAATATAAAAGCCCTCTACCCCTATATATTCCGCAATATATTATGTCATTTTTTTCTAATAAATATCTCCCAATATAAACCCATATAGTAAAATATTTCTCCCCATTAAAACCCAGCCCAATTCCATAGATAATGGAAACCATTTTAAAAACATCCTAAAAAATCACATAAATCTCTATATATTAAATTGGATCGAAGTTATAAATGTATTTTATTTGATTAATCCGCTAATCTGGAAAATTATAACTAAATAAATATATATTAAGTTCCAGTGGATCATAACCTCAAATCGTGAAGGGTCGAACTTGTGAGGATCCGAGAAAATTTCCGAATTGTGATGGATATTTCTGAATAGTGGCATCACCTTCCACCCTTTGGGAATGACAAACCCTGCACGACAAAATAAACACAGTAAACAAAGCAGCCAATAGACTCTTGAAACGTGAATTATGGCGATTATTTAAATTAGATTTAGCAGGTGGTGTGCCCTCTCGCCTTTGTACTCTACGTCCTGAACGGCTTCTCTAAAGGTGAACGATATGATTGTGGCAATTCTCAGAGTCTCCTGAATAACCTGAAAGCGCCACGCAAATATGTACTCTTAGACGATGTATATATATACATATAAACAAAACAATTCAGTTGACAATAATATTACTTAAATTTGCAATATAATTGATGCTGATTGCTTACTCTCGACGTCAGCGGCATCTTCCTCGTGTCAGCCCAGGTTAACGAGCTCTCTCCGTCTCGTTTTGCTCTCTGGATGGCTTCCTGCTCTGCCTGTTAATCAAATTAGCGAAAGTCAATGGAAAGTTGCGTGGGAAATCAGCTCTCTATTTTGTAATATGTAATACTAGTGTAATTGAAATAATTTATAATAGTTTTTTCTTATATTTTATTCACCATATAACATATTTAGAATTCCATATTTAGAATTCCATGGCAAATTGTATATATATGTTAGCTGCTGGATGATCAATACCGTGACAGCTTCCAGTAGCACAGGATAATCCCTCAGATATTTGACTATCCATGTCAAGATACTTGCTGTTGTGTCCTGGGCTGCGAAAATGACACCAATGATGTTATCTGCAATCTGATCATCTGTCAGCGGGGGAGTTTTAATGTCGTCCCTTGACTCCAAGAACGTGCCGAGCAGATCGTTGTGGCGAACATTCTTTGCCCTTCTTTCTGCTATTATTTTGCTCAGACTTTGACCCAGATGCCTCCTGGCCTGCCATTAAAGAGATGAATCAGTTTACTTAAAACCACAAATACCCATCATAACAGAGAATATAAATATCACCCTATTATGACTATTTACTTTATCAACGACTTCCTATAAAGTATAAACTTCATTTGTCCCTGTTATAAGCTCTACATAAAGTAATATTACCTTCATTGCTTTGTTGAAAAGTGTTCCAGGAAGATTTATGGCCATGGAATTATATCCCCGCTCAACAACGTAATACGATCGCTTCAGATCCTCCTTGTCGAAAACATCATGCCCCCCAAAAATCGAATGAATTCCTACATCAAATGTATACTGCAAAATCCCAAATTTACAGTAGATGTCAATAATTTCAGCTTAAACTCAATAATTTAGTGTCTGAATTGGACTAGAAGAAGCAATTAACGTCTACTTACACTTTTCATCTCTTGAAACGTATTAATGGTGCGGCCCTCCCACGATTCCAAGGTCCCCACAGCAAGAGAATCGATGGCAGCAACATTGTTTCGAATAGACTCTGGAGACAGCGAGCTTTGAACTAATCTTCTCAGCCGTGCATGGTAATCCCCCTGTTGAAAGAATAGAGCCTGTGGGCCGATCATCCCTTCTTTACTTGCAGGAAACGTTGGCTTGAACAAATGAGCCTGGCTGACTAAAATGAATTTAGTCGCCTCTGGGCTAGCTATCATAATGCAAGGGCATCCTAGTATGTGTGTCTTGAAGATCTCTCCATATCTGCATGCACAGAGTCCTTTAGATGAACAATATAGACTCAATCCATTTGAGTGTAGATTTTCATAATGGTTCATATTTATATTCATATTGTATATAGATTTTTGGAGCTAAACTATATAATTTCAATATCAAAATCTTGTAAAAACAAAAATCTAAGAAAAGTGGTTTCAAATTTTTTAACTAATACATTATTATGTTAGTAGTATTTTTCCACCTCTGGTCTAGCTATCATAATGCAAAAGCATCCTAATATTTGTGTCTTGAAGATCTCTCCCTATCGACATGCACAGAGACCTTTCAGAATCTTATTGATGCAACTTTGATTTTAATCCCAGAGTCAGTGTCAAAACAAATCCAAAGGAAGTTGTTTCAATATTTGTAACCATTCAATTATTATGCCATTTGTCAATCATTATGTTAGTATGCAATACCACTTTTTTCACTATCCCCATCTGCAAAATGATTTTAGTATTGTTGGAACTTGTATAATGTAGCAGAGGGGCACTTCACAATCATAAGAAGGTTGGATATTGTTTCACACATGGACCCACATCATTAGTCCTATGCAGGTTGAACAAAGACCAAACAAACAATCAGGCTCACCCTGCTAACTAGAACAAAACATAACACTTCAAAATTGAGAAAAAATGTCTAAACATGGAGACAATTAACACAATTAGCAGAATCAAATACAAGTTGATGGATGGAATTTTCCACCTAGATTTTATAGCGGGCCAGAAAATCTGCAACTAGGCTTGACAATTACAACGAAACACAACTATAACCTGGTGAGTCATGGTTCAATTTTAAGAGCAAAATAGTGGGAATAAGTTTGTTTCTCAGGACATTGGGATGAAGTAACAACCTCTTCTGTTTAGCTGCGAAGAAGACATTGGGATTCTGCGAGTAGAGCTGAAGCGTTTCTCCAATATAAGGCCACCCCATGGACCCCGGAGGCAAGCGCAGCTTGTTGCCCTCCTGATGGCGCCATAGCTTCACGACAATTATTAAAGTTCCCAGCAAAATTACAGCTGCTAACAGCATCATTGCTTAAAAAAAATCAAAGGCAGATTTACTCAAACAAAATCAAGGAATCTGAGGCCAAATTAGGGCTATTACAGACTTGAATCTGCACTCAGCTGCAATCAGTAACAGGGCTAGGCTCTCTATATAAAAAAGGCGAGTGATTGACTCAAGGAATAATGCGATACCATTATGCTGTCAAGCGCAATGGAGCAGAATATCAGAGTCAGACAGCACAGGCAAGCGGGCAGAATCCACATACAGTTTTAAACTTCAACGCTCGATATTCACTGGGGGCCAATTCACGAGTTAGGATGGACAAATAGGAAAAAAAAAGAGGAGCAGGGAAAAACGAAACACATAATTGGTGTTGCATATCTCAGTCTCCATCCTACTAGTATATAAAGTTTTTACCAGCATTAAAACGCCCGAAATTAGCGGAATTAAAGCCTTCATTACTCCCCCTAACAGAGCCGTTATCCATGGTCAGACGATGATTCCCAAACCCTGGACTGACACATGTTACTCAAACCCCCACCTGGCAACACAGTAGAGGTGGTGGCATTTCTAAGAGCGGCGCGGGCCACCACCGCATTTTAAGTCGCCTACGGAGGATTTAATAGACGTGCACGTTTATATTTAGTCAAGACACAGTGCTTGTGACAAAACAGTCTTCATTGTTCACAAATTTATTAGTACTTTTGACATTTTCTTCGAATTTGAAAATGAAACAGGCTTCGTTTGACAAATTTATTGTTATTTTTGGTGACAAATAATTCACCTTTCAGGTGGTGTATTGATTTTTTTCAATAATGGTAATGAGTCAGTTGTTATTAACTAATAACCATTTTAAGAAGTATAATAGTTTTCCTTAAATAATATCAGCTTACACTAACTAATAACCACTCGAAACTGTGTTCGCTAAAGCGCAACAAACCTAACTTATTTAAAATGTTTTAATATGTTTTATGGGTGGTTAGGACCTCCTCCCTCTGAAACTCTGGCATTTCAGAGAAGTCGGTGTGTGTTCGTGGACACAGGCAGGCAGATTTGTCCGTGTGGACACACAGCCAAGGAGGGAGATATACGCTGCGCAGGGAACCATGTGCATTGAGTGCGGTGGAATTCAAGTGAGAGAAAGATCATGCAGATATTTTGGCCGCATATCAGATTGACCCAAATCCAAATTATCGTGTTCCTCTCGATTACTGCGAAGAAAATCCACATGAAGTGTCTTGTACTCACACCACATTTTGGTTATACAAATGCTGACCACAAAATAAAATTTGTTCACATCATTCTCGGGCACGTGTCCCTTGTTTCAATAAATAAGTAAATATGAAACCAGAACAGAGTGATGTGTCTTGTACTCAGACCACAAACCTCTTAAATATTATAGTTATATGATCACAATATAAAAATTTGTTCACATCATTCTCGGGCACGTGTCCCCTTGTTTCAATAAATAAACAAATATGAAACCAGAGCAGAGTCGGAATTCAATCATTAACCTGTCAATGAACCCCTAACATATCACGTGCATTCATGTCATATTAAACAATGCCCTTAATTTGACTACATATTGGAAAATACCTCTAAAAATTACATTATTTAACCCCCTCTCAATCCGAACCCTATACATCTTCCCAATTTAAAAACCTCTACTTTCACTAGATATTGTAGGTATCCATTTTTTCAATAGCATTTTTTATACCCCTTTATATTTTTCCATTAACTTTGGGCTCCATTTTTTATACCTGCCAATATAAAAATCATTTACCCCTAATATATTATGTCATTTTTCCTCAATAAACATCCCCCAATATGAACCCACGTGGTATGGTATTCCTCCCCTAGTTAAGTCCCATGAGTGACACCAATATGATATATTCTTCCATCCCATAATGTTTTTAGATTGTTCAACACCTAGTTTCAATGTAGCTCAAGGGAGTTGTTTCATGCTTTAGGAATGTCAATTTTATTCTTTGTGCTAATTAAAACTAAAATATATTTTTGTTTTTCTAGATTAGGATTGACCACCTCCTTATAGTATCTTAACCTCATTTTATTTTTAATTCTCCTTAAATTTAGATGTAATAATATTTTTGATGTTTTCAATCTTCAAGGATGGCATCTTCTTATATTCCACGAAAATTTAGCCAAGACTTGGCAACTTGATGTCATCTTTTCTTAGGCTACTAATGGTTATGGCTAAAGTTGGAAGCAATTTTTTGGGGAAGCTCTTGTCATCCATGTTGTCCATATTGTTCTTGTACATTAAGTATCTAACCATGGAGGTGCACTCAATTAGAGATATGCTCATTTCTATGAGGAGGATAAGATAGGGTGTATTGCTTTTAACATTAAGATTATAGGTTATAAAATTCTTTTGGATTTGCTATATCCTTCTCCAAGATTCTTTAAAGATACTGCATCCCCAGATTTCACATCCGTATAAGATAACATGAGTGATGAGAGTATTTCATATGAGCTTTTACTTATCCCACAACCAAAATTTATTATAATTTGAATTTGAATTTATTTTCAAACTCATAATAAGCTTTCCCCCTTTTATTTATAATTTTCTCAACACTATGGTTCCAATTGAGCTTATGATGAATATTGATTCCAAGATATTTGTTTGAAGGCACTTCCTCCAAACCATTTTTGTCATATATAAAAGCATCATGAGTTATCTTGTGTGATTTTACTATCATAACCTTTGTTTTTTCCATTCTCATAGTCATTCCCATGTTAGAGTAGAAGTCCTTGAGGATTCTTACATGATTATTAAGGTCATAGTGATTTCAGGACATAAGAAGAATACCATCAACATGAAGAACGATGATAACTATACCGATGGTGGTTGGGTCAATATAACTAGCTTCTTCCAACCAAATTCTAACTTATCAATGTAAATGCCAAAGAGAGTATGGGAACAAAGGATAACATTACTTGACTCCTATATTTTAATTAATTTCTTCTAAACACCCCTTAGTGATCCTAAACTTGGAAATGACACTTTCATATAGGTTTACAATATCAATTCTTAGCTCATGAGGAATTTTTAACTCTTCTAACTTATTCCAAAGGTTAGTCCAATATCAAAAGCTTTTCTAAAATTAATGAAGAAACAAAGAAGATTGGATCTATTTGCGGCATTTATCCCTAATGATCCTAAACATAACAATATGGTCTGTAGTGAAATGATATCCCCTAAAGGCAGCTTTTCCTTTAAATCTTTTTCCATGGCTTTTGAGCCATATGTTTATTTTTTTTCAAAATACTTTCATAAATCTTAGCTAAGATGTGGATAATCATGATGGTCCTATAATTAGAGGGATTACTTTTATCCTCACTTTTAGAGATAGAGGCAATGAAGTTTTAAGTCCAGGGTTTCGGGAAAGCTTGCTTGACTGCTAAATTGAAGATCCTGTGTATATTACGGATGAGGATAGGCCCTCAATGTTTCAATATTTCAACTTGGTAGCTTTCAATGTCCTTATATTTTCCTATTTGCGATATGCTTGATACCAAAATTTGTGTCTTCTATATAAAAAAAATTCATCCTCTATACGAACATTTGGAATGCTACTCACAATAATATGGGATTCATAAATATTTTTGAAATAGGAGTTCCATCCCTTCAAGGGAATCATATTATTTTCTTTGATTTTATGAGTCGAAATTTGCCTAAAAGTTTTCATAGGATCAATCTTTGAAGAATCTTCTCTTGTTGCCTATCAATGTAGTATCTTTTCCCCTTTTAATTAGGGATTTGGATCTTATCCAATTTTAGGAATTCATAAGAAGCATTTATGATAATTCTTCTAGCATTTTTAACTCAGTGTCATACACAATTTTGATTCTTTTATTTCTCAATTATCTTTTTTTTTGTCACACCTTGATAGATAATTTGTTAATGGACGTAGAGAGGGTTTTCATAAAGCTAGCACATCCATATAAATTAAATGTTAGGTAAATGTCGCTAGCCATCAATCCATGCTAAGTATCAAAACACTTACTTCATGATACATCTCAAGTTGCTAAAAATTAAAAAATCATAACTTAAAAATAATTAATATATAAGTTGAACATATATACATTTAAAAAAACACGTAACAAGGCCTTTAACGATGGAGATTCACCCTAATTTATCATAGAGATTTTTACTTTGTAGATGAGCTTTGTTACAATACCATGGCTTATCAGTACCACATCTCCAAAAACTCGTTAATCAATTAATTAAAAGTGAAAAAAATGGCATATGTGCTTTGGAGATAAATCTCAACCTTTGATTTGTGAATACTACTAAGAATATTTCACAGAGGTTAAATCCCTACCATCCATATCATAATTATTAATAATTGAATTAAAACTATAAAATCCCTATTACAAATCTTACATGCTTATTTTCATAATTATGATTGAGACCATCAAAATTGTTCTTATATGATAGGAGATTTAATCCACTATTTAAGTCCTTAAGAAAATATCAAATTTACTTTTGTCAAAAAGCAAGTGCCTTTGGTCACTAGAATTTTCCTCTTTGAATTTTTTTGTGCAAGACAAAGTTTAGGGTTAGGGGATACAGTTCTATGATTGTTTGTATATGGGGATATTTGAAATCACCTCATCTATGACACTACTACCCAATATATGGATACAAGTTGGTAAGAATTTGGCCATTTCATTAGACCATTGCAAATTATTAAATCTTGAGAGTTGTAGAGCTTGATTAGCTTGGTACCAAATAAAGTGTTGATAAGATCTTCCTAGTTTCTTTTGTACCTAAGATCTTCATTGTTTCTTTTGTACCTATTAGTGGAAACAAGGTCCTTTTTTAGTTTCTCCATAAAAAGAAATTTTCCTCATTTAGCTTGAGAGGATCAAGTTGGAATCATTGCTTGGAAGAATAACTTGATTACTTGCACTTCTAGTATTAAAGTCTTCTAGCAAAAGACACAACCTTCTTTTCTTAGGGTGTATATATTTTGTTCTAAGCTTGTGTAAGGACATTCCTTATTTATATTGTATTTCTTATAAAAAATAAAATTGATAGACATAAAGTAACATAGTGCTATATACATCTTCTAAGTTAGCATTAACATAAAAAATCTCCATCCACATATATTATTTAATAAGGTCTTTTTAACGAAACCAAATATGAGCTAAAATGCTTGTTTCTATGTAACAATTTACATTAATTAATAATAATAATAATTTAGTTACAATTACAATAATATATTCAAAATGATTGTAAATTCATTTTTTATTAATAAGGGAAATGAGTAGTTTATTTTCTCTTAATAATTTATTTTAATTATTATTATTATTATTATTATTTGATTAGACTGAGTTTATTAGTTAAAATTATAATAATATATTGAAAAATGATTATAAATTTATTTTTTATTAATATCTTATAAAGAAAATGAGCAGTTTATTTCCTCTTAATAATTTATTTTAATAATTATTATTATTTGATTAGGTTAAAACTTAAGTTAAGGCTAGTTAATTTACTGGATAGAAAAATACTAATTTGCAAAAATACTTATCAAAATTAGAAGTTACACATATTCTCTTATAAACCTGTTAAAAAATATTTGAAACATAAAATTAAATTATAAGTGGAAATAATATGTCATTTTATATATAAAAAAAAAAGATTAAGATCAAATGTTATTAGCATTTACTTTCTTGCTCATACTATCTAAATTAAAATCATAATTTCTTCGATTCAAAATAAAGAAACATCCCAAATTTATTTTTTAACCAATTATCCGCAAATTAAAACAATAATAAGTTAATTTATATTTATTAATAATAGTTAATAACAACCATCCTTATTATTAATTAATAAATAAATTTTAATATTTCGTTTTCCCAACGGCATAACAGTTTTATACATTTTTAATTAGATTCCTATTTTCGCGCAATTTTTTATTTTATCATTAACTATGAGAAATGAAATGCATAAAAGATTGATTTCTTTTATACCTAAAACAACATGCTCTTCCATGTATTACGCGGTGTCTTCAAGTTTTTCTTTTTTCTTTTCATCAACATTTGCAAATTAGTTCTCAAATTTTCTAAATGGCATAATACGTTTATAAAGTTCGTAATTGTCTTCCTTCCATTTTGACTTATTTTTAAGGGTATCTAGGGATATTTTAGTAATGGTGATCTCGATACTAGTCACTTTTGTGTTATAATATTTTTTTTAGTGTTTTTAATGTATTTTTGAAGTGATATATGTAAGGTTAGAAGACTTTATTATGTGAATGGGCAATTTTTAATTAATGAGATCTAAAATTAGGTGTTCAATAAAAAGTTATAATATTGATAAAAAATTTGTTTTTTCTTTTTTCATAAATCGGATTTGTCTGGTTAGGTGTTTCTATTTAATGCAAATCATACCAGGTTTGTTCTTGTATTTCAAGGTTTCCCTTCAATAGGTTTTTTTTTTATTATTATTAGATGTAGTTTCATTTTTTTCTTAAAGAGTTTTTTAAAAGAGTATATGTATATATATTTAATATAAGTTACTGTTATTTTAGCCTCTTTGTATTGTTATAATGTTTTGAACTAGTTGATTTATTAATATAGTTTGATTATTAATATGATACATGTATTCAATATTTTATCTTATACTTTTTCTACAATAATGTGTTCTTTCATTTCACTTTCAATTAAATCCAATTTAGATCCCATTAACTTGACTCTTGATTGTTCTTCTACTCACTTCTCTAAACTTTATTGTCAATCGTAACCTAGTTCTAATAAACTACATCCCCAATCTTTATTGTGATTGTTTACCTTTATGGCTCCTGATCTTGCAACTCTAGTCTACTTACAATCTATTGACGTCTTCAACATCCTTATGTTGCCTCACATTGACATTAAATTTTTCAAGTTCCTCCACTGTATAAGAAACTATTTCGAAACTCTTCTTAGAGCATCTTTGGGCTCGTTTTGGTTGCCAAAGACCATTGTTCCTAAAACGGAAAATGGGTTATTAAATATCTTTGAGTATAGTCTTTGTCCCATTATGGATACAACATAAACCAAATTGACTAAAGCTCCATCCCCAAACTAATGGATAAACATAGGTAATCAATAGGATGATTGTACATATTCTTAGAATGTAAAACTCTAAGCATTGATGTACATGGATGAAATCCTTTTGTATGTTCAATATAACTACAACGTAACTCTTCATAATTTTGTTGGTGATATCCTTTTAAATTTTCCATGGGTTTCAACCATTGGCCCCAATTGTTGTAGCTTTGTCCATTGGATCATTAGGGGAAGAAGTCTCCCATGCTTATAATGAGATAGAAAAAGCATCAAATTTTGTTCAATGGATCCAACACATCCAAAAACAAGTTTATGTTATTATGAAGAAAGAAAAATCCAAGTCAATCAAGGATATTAACATTGAGTTCCACACGAGTATCAAGTTGGAGATACAAAGTATGGTTCTATTTGCAAATATAGTGACTCACGGCCCCACATGAAGCTCAAACTACTTTTATATGGGTCTAACACCATCACCAAGGTTGCAAGAGAGAATATTTTTGAATTGAACCTTTTATCCTTCCTTGTTGTACACCTTACTTTTAATGTTAAGTTGCTTCAACCCTATTTTCCACCTCCATTGGACACCTTTGAGAAAGTTGAGATGACTACACTGAGAAGATTATCATAGATCAAATCATGGACACGAAAATGAAGAGCACATGGTAGTAAAAAATACAAGTTTATTGGGTTACCAAAATCAAGTAACTTTTCATCTAATCCAAGAACTTATTGTGATGAGGACCATTGCGTCTCAAGGGTGAATGAATGACCTAGGTGGCCATTTGGGACTATTATTGTCTCAAAGCTGGGATTGAACTTTATCATATTTACAATGGTTTTGTAAGTCATGAACTTGAAGAATCTTTTGGATTGTTCTCACATATTTTCTATGAATGAAAATGATGATAAGCCTCATCATTGGGTAATTATATGGGCCTTAATTCACCTCCTAGCTTAGTCAAACCAACTTTTCTCACAACCTATTACATGTTTTTATTATATTTTGCTTATGAGATGAGTTAGAGTTGGATATTATGCCTAGTGTACTAATATGCATTGAATGTAGGATTGAAGGAGAAAATCAAGGAATTTTGGCAAATACTAAGGTTAAAACTCGAATGAGACAAGGGAGAGGGATTGTAGGAGGTAAATCCTCCTCATTTATTTCTCCCCCATCTGAATATTCCTCCATCCACCACACCAACTCAAAGTGCAAGCAACCAAGCCATGAGGATTAGAAGGCAGTCGAGCAAGTGAGAGACAAAGAGCTAGTTTCTCTCGAGTTTGGGAGCTAAGCCTCCCTAATTTTAAGGAAGTTGTTGGGGACTTGAGTTGTACAAGTAGAGAGGCCTACAGCCTCGTGAGGATTTGAATTTTGGTTGTAAAACTCTAAGTTATTTCTGAGCTCCAGAGTTGTGGAAGTTTTGTTGATGTAATTTTCTATTGTGGTAATAAGAATGAGTTTTGTTTTGAGCCAACACTGACTTAACTCAGAGGGTTGAAGCTTTTGGGTTAGGGCCCAACCCTAGCAGCCAAGACTCCTCTTTCTTGTATCAATATGTTTAGATTATCTGTATTGTTAATTTTCCTTTAGATGTGTTTTTTCATTGTAAGTAGTGTAGATTAGATTGGTTGTTTATTAGTTTGCTTCCATTTGTGCCTTACTCCAATAGTAGGTTAGTAGGGATAAATGGAGTACCACAAGGCTGTCAGTAGGTGTCTTGGCTTCATTTCCTCCCTTTGGGATCATGAGTTGAGGAAGGGACCCTTATGCAGCCCCAAAACACAGATTTCTATTTCTTGTATGAGATTTAGAGTTTACTGTATTTAAGTTAGCATTTGATCAGTTTTGAAAAGTAGGATTTCATTGCCATCTCTTCTATATTCATTCTTGCAGTAGATCTCATCCATGATTTCATTCCTTTCAGTAACTTTCCTCATGCATAATGTAGGCAGTTAGTTCATTGATTTTTCTTTTCTAGCTTACAAGAATGATTCTTGTTTACATAGCTTTTTTGAAATTATACATGTTTTATGCAGAGCGAGTGCTTCAGGAGAGACAAATACTTCATAGCCAGCAACCACCTTCCACTTCATCCACCATAGTCATTCCTTGTTTTCACCATTGCCTTCACTAGTTTTCATTATTTTACATAGAAATTCTTCCAAGCACATTGAGCGAATCCAACCATCTTCTATCCTTGATTTTGACTTCTGAGTGATCCTAGACCTTTTCTCACTTCATTCCACCCATCTACTACCTTCCCTAAGCCTTCCATCACCTCCAACACCTCCCATTTTGTTCTCCGTTGTATCGTTACATGGAATCTTGTAGGTTTCTAGTACATCCTATAGGTTTTCCTATAATGGCCTGTTTTGAGGCCGAATTGAGGGAAAAACTCTAGGAAGCCACCAAAGGTCACCCAAGGGTCTCCCACACCATCCAACCATCTCCTGACCCTTCCAGTCATCCTCCAACATACTTAATTCACCTGCCACATCACCAAAAGAAATTAGTTTGCATACTTGATTTTGCATGAAAAGACAAAAAGACAAAAACAAATTTATTTGAGTACCTTTACTTGCACATTAGTGATGTTTGACGTTGTTTACTTCCATGCTTAGATAGTAGCATTTGGTTCATGTTAATTCAACATTATTGCAAAGCATAGTTTCTTAGCATTTAATTAGGAAATGGTGCGATTTAGCATTGAATTTCGGTCTTTTTCATTATTGCAATAGAGTAGCTCTCCCTTAGAGTAGATTTCCCTTTCTTCCATCAAGAAACCAATCTTCTTTTGACTCTAGTCTGGCTTGAAAACCCCAGTGGTCTCTTGCTAGCTTAATAGTGACAAAAGGCAGAACCATCACTTTTACTTGTGTATACAACACTATCACCTCCAAGTTTGTACGAACCCCAGGTTGATAAAGTAAAGTTGGTAGCCCAGGAGTTGTAGCATTCTTGCTGCAATACTTGCGCTCATCACTTTTTGGTGTTTTTTCCAAGGAGTTGTCTGAGTAATATGTGATTACTACTTCTTTCTTCTATTTCTTGTCTCTAATATTCTGTCATTAGTTTATTTATGCAAAAATAATTTAGTTGCTTCCTTTTTCATTCTACATTTTTTTCTTTTCTTTCTGTTTTGCAAGCAAGATTTTAATTCATTAAGTAGTTTTTTCATTCAGTCAATATTTTTCATTTAATCAGCAATTTAAATTCTGCAAAGTACTTTCCAAGTTTGAAAAAAAACACAAAACCAAACCAAAAACATTTCCTTTCATGCCTCGTAGGAATAGGGATAACTTAGGGAAATTTTTTCCAAATACCCCTACTGCATCATACAACCAACCTTCCCTCTTCTTCAGTGGTTGTGAACTGGAGGAACCCTTAGGTGAGCAGCCTGACATATTTGAAGAACCTACAGGGGAAGAAGAAGAAGAAGAACCCATTCCTACTGAACTAATGCCTGAAAACGGAAATGACAGAGGGAGTAGAGAGAGAGTCGAGGGTGCCTTCCCCATCAGGGAAATCAATGGGGACAGTAATATGATAAATATAATCCCCTCTGCCCTACCTCATTTCCATGGCTTGACCACAGAAGACCCTGACACTTTCCTATTTGAGTTTGTTGTTATATGCCGAACCTATGACTATATAGATGATGAGCAGAAGTTAAAACTATTTCCATCTACCCTCAAGGATGCAACATTACACTGGTTTATGGGTTTACCTGGGGATAGCATCACAACTTGAGCTTAGATGCAGCAAGCCTTTAGCAAAAAGTATCAAGACTACTGTAGGTCAAAGGATACTAAAGAGTAAATTTTTAGGATGACCACAGGCAATGATGAATCCCTAGAGGATTATGAAGAAAGATTCCAGCTTAGTTACAAAAGGGCCAGGTGCACAGTTGACCGTGAGTCATTAAAGCTAGTCCTTCTTAGGGGAGTAAGGGAATATCTTCTAGATACTCTACACTTGTTAACAAGAGGAGATATCTACCAATTACCCTATGAGGATATCAAGATTGTCTTTAGAAACCATTCTAGGGTAGCTAGGAAAAAGGGTAGGGGTAGTCAACCTATGGTCAGTACATCCTCTTCCAACTCATCCATCAAGGGTGAAATTGGAAACATGCTGGAAGATTTCAAGAGTGAGATGCTGCAAACCCTTGCCTTACAAATGGACACTATACACATTAAGAGAAAGCAGGAGGAAGTAGAGAGAGCCTTGGCCATTTTATGTCATAGATGCACCATGAGGCACCCTAGGAATGAACGTCCATTAAATTCTATTGAAATTTGCTTAGTCTGTGAAGAAAACCACCCCACAGACAAGTGCCCTTGTTTTCCTGGACCCAAAGCTGTATATTAAGGAGCTGAAGGGGTCACTAAGAAACTCTGCTACATAAACCAAAGGATACCTCATGGGCCTAGACCATACCAGCAGGGCATGCAAGGGTCATCCCATGCATATTACAACCCCAACCAGACCACATCCATACCTTCTTGGGGACCCCTTGCTCATCCTTCCTGGTCTACACCTCCTCCTTGGTCCTTTGCATCTCAGTATCAGTCCCAGCCATCTAGCCAGACATTTCAACCATATGCTCCACCACAACCTCAGTGGAACTCACCAACCGAGGGGTGGAGGCCCCAGTACAACAATGTTCCAGCGTTATTGCCTCCACCACCTACCCAACCACAATCGTTACACTTGGCTCCACCCAAGAAACCTTAGATGCCTGCCCAGCCAAATCCGAACCCGAACAATGACAGGATCAACAAGTATACAGTGGAGAGACATCATATCCAGCTTATGTTATGGAAATCCAGGAGATTAATTTGAGATCTGGGAGAGTTCTCCTGGATAACCAACCTCCACCTCCACCTAGGGAGGTTGAGGAAGAAATAGAGGAAAGCATTCTTAAATTAAATCCACCCTTTCTTGAGAGATTAACCCAACCACTCCAACCTACCCCAGAAGAGACTGAACTTTTGGGAGGATTGAAAAATCTATGTGTGAAGATTCCACTTCTCCAAGCAATAAAAGATGTTCCTATTTACAATAAGTTGATTAAGGATAAGTGCTTCAAGCATCCAGGAAGGCAAAGAAGAGATGCCCCTACCATTAATGTCATTGGATAGTTGTCTGACTTAATGCTGGGGCAGGTAATCCGTCCAAAGTATTTGGACCTTGATCTGTCCAAAGTATTTGGACCCTGGAAGCCCTGTAGTAGATGTGCAGATTAATGGCATCATTGTCCCAAACACTTTGATCAATCTCAGGGCTACCATTAATGTGATGACCAAGGACACCATGCTCAAGCTTAACCTCCAAGGTTCATTGAGGAAGACCACAACAGTTCTACAACTGGCAGACCGCTCCACAATGACCCTTGAGGGGATTGTGGAGGATGTGATGGTCTCCATTGACTCTTGGGAGTACCTTGCAGATTTCCTAGTTCTCCAGCCTAAGGCTAAGCTTACTGTTTACTCTCTCATCCTTGGGAGACCCTGGTTGGCCACTGCTACTGCTTACATCAACTACATAGCTGGGAATATGACCATCAAGAATGGGCATATGTCCAAGCAGTTAGTCCTATACCCTCCTGCTCAACCATCTCTAGAGCATGATTTACCTTTATGGTTGGAGGAGGAAGAAGATGAAGTTTATTCTGCCCAACTTTATGCTTTAGAAACAACCATGGGAGGGGGATTGATGAGCCCCAATTTTGGTACAATTTGGGCTCATTTTGGCCTATTTTACTTGCTCAAACCATTCATTTTTATTTGCTTATGCATGCATTTCTTAGTTTATTCATGTTGTTTGTAGGAAGAAGGTTAGACACTTTATCTACGTGATTAATGCATTATGATTCCAGGTTTTGGCATTAAAAAGGGAGCAAGAGACTACGAAAAAGGGGATAAGGAGATAATGAGGTGGCATTGCTGATTTTGTGGAGAGATGTCCACGGTCTTGGGACATTCCTCGTGATTCCCACCAAGAACTCCGAGCTCCAATCCATCTCCCCTCCGAGCTTAAGAAGCAGCCAGCTGTCCTACAAGAACAGCAGTCATAAACTGTTCTACAGGAACAGTAGTTATGACTGCCCTTTAGGATCCGCAGTTAGACTCTAGTTGGACAGCCGAGCTCCCAAAATCAAGGGCACTTGATGGATCATCGTTTTTGTATAAGTATGAAGGCCTTAGCCTTAGATAGGTTGTTGAAACTCTCGTATTGCTATTGTAATTTTGAAGCACAGTTCAGTTTTCGTTCCTTTTTGTAAGCCAATTTGGCATGAAATTAGATTATGAATAAAGAAGGAAGTTTGTGATCTAGTTCTGAGTTTCTTAAGGAGACTATAGCTCTCAGGTTAGGGCCCAACCTGAGAGCCATAGATCCCCTCTGCTGTAGTGTTGTTTCCATTTCATTTCCAGCACTTTAAGTTTCGTTTGCACATGCAATTCGAATTACAGTTTGGTGATTTGGTTTTCTTATGAGTAGGATAGATTTTGCTTATGTTACATTTGTTTCCACTTGCTTAGTGTAGCATAGGATAGATACCATCAATTGGAGCTCCAGCAAAACGGTTGTTAAGGCTCACTGCCATCTCTCTTGAAGATTGGGGTGCAGTCCATAACTAGCCACCAAAAACACGCATTACTTTACTTGATGATTGCTGCAATACAGTCTTGATTTTGATTAGATGCTTCCTTGTCATTCACACCTGCACACATACTTTCATCACAGCCTCATACATATTTCTCTTCGCGTTTTGGATTGCTGCTCATTGAATTCATGGCATAAGTAATTTAGGTTGATGCATTTTTGGTTTGGTGACAGTCATAATCATTTGTTTCATTTACACTCCTCTTTCTCGTTCCATTACCATCTCCTCCGTCTTGATCACGCATGCAACCCTATCTCCTCGACCTTCACTTCGTTCTGTCCTCTCCCAAAGTCTTCCATTCCTCACGTAACTTCATTTCCTAACCTTTCATTGACATAACCCTTTACCTCAACATACTCCCTACACCCACTTCCCATCTCATTCTTCCACTTTTGAGCCATCACCAGCCTTATCCCTACCTCACATATTTCTTCCTACCATTCCATCACTCCTCCATCACTTCAAAACTTCACGGTAGGTCATCCTGTAGCAGTTTATAGACACCCTGTAGAAACCTCTAAGTATCCTGTAGGATCCCCTGCAGACATCCTGTAGGAGGCCATTCACTCAGTTGCTGAGCTTCTGAATGTGGAAAACCTCTGTGGATGGATGCTAAGGGTCCATAGGGACCTCACCT